>JBBPBX010009294.1:0-52526 GCA_038048925.1 Garcialebias charrua
CGCGCAACGGAGCTCTGCGCGCGTGCTCCCCGTGCTCCCCGTGCTCCCCGCAACAAGGCTGACGAGAGCAAATACATACACTCGAGGGAGCAAATTACACCGGCACGAGGAACTTCAAAGGAACGAGGAACCAGCGGAACGAGGAGCCAGAGACGCGCGCGGCTTGCTCCTCTGGGCAGAACGCGCGGCTTGCTCCTCTGGGCAGAATGAGAGCAGCAACGGTCCGCAGCGGTGTTATAAAATAAATAATAAATAAAATCAGAGCGCTGGTCCATATGTACACACAAATGCACCAGGAAATATGCAGTTTAACTCCCACTCTCTCTCATAAACCTCCATGGAAACTCACTCCTGCCTTGTGCCTTCTGGGTGGAGATGTAACAAAAGTCACATGACACTTCGGGACTCTTCGGCCAGGTTTCCGGATTCATTCGGGAGTGTTTTTTTTTTTTTTTTTTTTAACCCTCGCCTGGCCCAAATGCAAAAATGAAAATAGACATAATATTAAATTACAGTAATTGTCCTATATGGTGAATTGTTACTGTCATGGTGGGTGTTGTCCTTTAAGGCAGTGTTTTTCAACCACTGTGCCGTGGCACACTAGTGTGCCGCGAGTGATCGTCAGGTGTTCCGCGGAAATTATCCAATTTCACTTAACTGGTCTAAAAAGATTTTTTTAAACGAATTAATTATCTATAATATGCCGTTTTAGAATGTCTGTGCTGTAGTGGTGTCTTGCGGCGTAATCATGTAATTTACTTATCGCTAGATAGATGGCAGTATGGAACATAGCATTGCACATTAAAACAAGAAAAGTACCGTAGTGATGCATGAACGTGACATGTAGCAGTGACAGCATTACATTCTAGCTAGCTGCTAGCAAGACTACGACAGTGATGGAAAAGTTTTTGAAAAGAAAAAATACTAACTCCGATCTGGTCCCTGGACCAAATTCTGACCCAGATGTAGGCCTTAGTATAAGTGGATATCAGAAGATACCGTGAGCTCGAAACAGTACAGTGAGAGTTACATTTCGTTTGGATTTACTTTTACCGGGGACGCAACGACACCGACTCCGTTGTGCTTGGTATGCGGTGAGAAGCTGTTTATTTCATTCCTATTCAAGGCACTTTGATAAGAATGACTACCATATATATTTAATAATAATAATAATAATGTCTTTGTCTGTCATCTGTGTATGTTCCCATACACAGACGAAATTCGTCTCTGCATTTAACCCAACCACCACCAGGTGGTGCAGTGAGCAGCCAGAAAGCGCCCGGGGAGCTGGAGAATTAGGTGTGCACTCATAGACACCCCAAGGTGTGTAGTGGCCGGGGCGCGAACCCGCGTCCTTCGGGTCCCAAGTTGAAAGCCCTGCCAAGCGGATACAGAGTATCTTTGTTTACAATTTTGGTTGGTGGTGTGCCTCAAGATTTTTTCAATGAAAACACTGTGCCTTGGCTCAAAAAAGGTTGAAAAACACTGCTCTAGAGGTCAGACTGAAGGAGTCAGAGGAGGTGCAGAGGCAGCTGAAAAAAAGGTTTTTAGAGTTGGAGAAGATGGAGCTGCAGGAAAAGGAGGAGAGAAGGAAGGCTGTGGGCACAGTGGAGAAACAAGTCTGTGAGCTGCAGCGGAGTCTGAAGGCCAGCCAGGCAGAGCAGCAAGAACAGCTGAAGAAGTTGGAGACGATCACTTCTCTGCAAGAAACCAACAAGATGCTGAAAGTGGACAGGGATAAACTGGGACAGGAGCTTCAGCAGGCTCAGGCTAAAGTGAAGAAGCTCCAATCAGATGTCAACCCATTGCACAACTCTCTGTCTGTACTGTCAGAGAAAAATGGCTCCCTGCAGGCTGATAAGAGGCTGCTCGAAGAAGACCTCAAACGACTTAAAGCCAGAGTACAACAACTTGTTAGCCAGCAGAAAGATGGGGATCTTGAGAAAAAGCAGAAACTCACAGCTGAAAGAGAGACTCAGCCCAAGCGCATAGCACAGCTAGCTGAAGAAACAGGCGAGCTGAAGACTGAGCTGACCAGATCCAACGCCAAGCCCTTAGGCTATGTTTCATCAGACATAGCTGATCCTGATCCAGTGATGCCAAACATGTTGTTGATGGGGCGGCGGGACGCCTCCTTACCCCAGCGTCTTACGCTCCTGACACCGTCACAAGAAGACTTTGGCGCCACTGTCAGATGATGGTGGATCACTCCTGGGTGCAGTTCCTGCGGCATCACCTTCCGTTCTTGCCAGTTCAGCAGAAAGGGAGGCGGCCTACTGATGACCTCACGCAGAGCACGATCGTCATGATTGTTGATCCCCAGCTTCAGAGAGCACAGTGGCCCATCGGGTAGGTTGTCAAGGTGATCGAGAGTGAAGACGGTCGGATCCGGTCAGCTGAAGCTCGGATTGGAGAGAAGACCTACCTGCGGTCGGTACCACGTATGGTCCAGCTGCCAGCCATTCCACCTGATGATGGACAAAATACAGGACTCCACTTCATCTTAGGGAATTTAATAGACTTTACATAATAGCTAGGCTATTCTGGGGGCGGCTGTTATAAATTCCCCAGTATTTATGCATTGTTTTTGTTCAGGCATATTGTTAGACAGCTAATAATACATATTTTTTACATTAGACAGCTAATTCATATTTTTACGTCAGGGATCTTGTTAGACAGCTAAGGGGTCCTTGGGGATAAATAGAGCTGAGAAATCCGTTGGTTTTTATAGCCGTTGGTGTTTTCTATCGTTGATGCCTGTCTGCGTTTGTGACAAAGGTGAGCTTAATGCACTGTTAATGAGCGCTAATTTCTTCTTTTCATATATAAATGGGGTGGCGATTTTGGCGCAAATATGAGACAGCCCAAGAAATGTTTATTTCATGTTTAAGGTTCTGTCTTATTGTAATATTAAGGGTAAGCTAAGCTATTTGTTAGCCTGTACTTATTTAGCCGTTTTCTTTATTTCAGATACCAGACAGACAGAAAAGGGACAGTTAATGCCAGTTACTATCAGTTGTGAAGAATAGACAGCTCACAAAGGGAAACTTCATGCTGTAAACGAACTGGAAAGTTAATTAAACTCCTAAAAATCAACATACAGTCCTAACTCTCTACAACACTTAGCAACCTTGCCTCGCGTGCGATAATTCCATTTCTTTTTGTCAAATGTTCATTTATAAAAACATTTGTTCCTTAAGTTTTTTTGCTTGCATGAGTACAGTATTTCTTGATTTTCTGCTGATGAATTTTACATCAACAACCGGTTTGAATTTATCTGATTTGCTTGGTAAGGTATGACACAGAGAAATATCTTCATGATTTATGTCTATTGCTTTGTTTTGTAGAAACGATACCACTTGTTCTAAAGTTTTTTTGTTCCTGTGGTGATGCATCCTCAGGGATTCCTTCATCAGAAATGTTCTTTGAACGAATTTTAATTTCCAGATCAGTGATAACGAGGTTATCTTGTCAAGAGTTCTGCTCTAAATCATCAAGTCGTTGCTCAAGAGCCGTGATTTTTTTGTCTTACAAGTCTATCTGAAGTCTCAATTGTTTGACTTCTTCAAACAAACCCATTAAAAGTTTCAGTTGTGATGACAAATTCGAGATTTCTGAACTCATAAAGTTCAGTGATTTTTTATCTCATCCATGTCGTCAGAGTTAGGCTCCAGCAGATCTTGTTTTTTTACTTTAGATTTTGCCATTACTCACGAAGAGAACCGCTAGCCCGATGGCTGCGGTTTAGTAACTCGATTAGCCGCTAGCCACCAGCAGCTAGCCCAGCTCCAGCGACGACAGTCTCCCACACGTCTTACCTCGTTCCGTTAGCCGCTAGCCACCAGCCGCCAGCCCAGCTCCAGCGACGACAGTCTCCCACACGTCGCACCTCGTCCCGCTAGCCACTAGCCGCTAGCCACCAATCGCAAGCCCAGCTCCTGCGACGACAGTCTCCCACACCGTCGCACCTCGTCCCGCTGACGCTAGCCACCAGCTGCTAGCCACCAGCTACCAGCCCAACTCCAGCGACGACAGTCTCCCCGCACCGTCGCACCTTGTCACGCCAGCCAAGAGCCACCTTCGGACCACAGAGCCAACCAGCCCCACAACTCCACCGTAGCCCGACGTCAGCCGCACCTCCGACCTCCGGAGCACGATCTTCCGGCCCCAGATTCTCCCAGGATCCACATCCCGCAACTGGAACGTAGCTCCAGCGATGATGGTCTCCCACACCGCCGCGCCCCGTCCAGCAACAGCGGACCCAGGCTCAACAGCTGGAAACAACGAGGTCCACCAGGCCCTCAAAGGTAGGCCGCTTGCTAGCGACCACCGCCCAAAGGGCTAATGAAAATGCTAACGTTGAACGGGCTAAAGCCCACAATCGGTTCCCTCGGCTTGACAGTCCGATGAGCCAAGGATAAAAAAAACACCTACGAAGTAAGTCCAATATTTTTAGATTAAATGTGACCCAGTATTTTTATGCTTGAAGTTGATTATTTAGTTAAATGGTAATCCCGTGCAGCACAACGTTCACGTAGACGCTTGCACGGCAGCCATTAATTAATTTTTAGTGCATCTTCTGTAGACGCTGGGACTTCAGCACCCTCTGTAGGCGCTGGGACTTCAGCACCCTCTGTAAGCACTGGAACTGTAGCACCCTCTGTAAGCGCTGTAGTGTCTGAGCCCTTTGGAGCCGAAGTCAGGGTAGCGCCCTCTTCTGGCGGTACAGTGCACTCAGTGGAAGTGGGGATCTTCGACTCTGCGAACAACAACATGGACTCACTTTTCAAAGTCTTAACCTAAGTCAAAAATTGAGTGAGAACTGAGCCTTGCATTAAACAGGGACTGGTTATTATTAATTCCTCCGCAAAAGAAAAAGACAGTCTTATAATGTAGATCAAGGCTATTAACAGCAGCAGCCAGCAGTCTCTCAAGCTGTTTAAGAATGAGAAATAACTCCTGTTTCCATTCAACAGTGTCCCCTGTGGTTGATGAGTGCTCTGTCCGCTCTTCATCAGAGCTGGAACACTTCTCCTTCTGTGAAGGTGTCTTCTGAGGAAGCTTCCTAGGTTCCTCTGCTGCGTCATGCAGGATCCCTCTCTGTGTGTCCTACAGATGTGTGTGAGATCACATACCCCCCCCCCCCCCTTCAGCGAACATCTCTCTGGAGACGTCAAAGGGCATAGGTCAGACACGGGTCCAGGTACCCCTTCCCCTTCGAAAATCTCCCCAGCTCCTTTGACAGCATGGCAAGCGGGGCAGTAGGCGGGGTGGGCTGAAACCCAAAAATGTTCATCTTTTTCGGTCGCCGCTTTCTCCTACGGCGACGTGGTTCAGGAGCTGGATCGGAGCAGAACTCTTCTGGTTCCGAGTCGTCCTCAGACATGGACCACAAAGATAATGCATGCAAAGGAGGGCAAGAGAAAAACAGTTAGGAGCGGCCGTCTCCACGTTTTCTTCGCGCTCGCTGCTCCAACAAAAATTGAGATGGAAGGATTTCCAGTCCGGATCTGTGGAGGCTTCAAACGGGTTATGTTTGAAACCCACTAATCAAATGGCGGTAGCTTCTCTCTGATCTGAAGCCGTCATTTTCTGCTCACGAGTGACTTGGATCCTCTGTCTGCTGGGCTCACGGTTATGGTCGGGTCATTGCTGTCATGATCTGATGCGGTGTTGGATGAACCCAGAGATGCAGACAGGCAGAACACTCTGAGGCACGAGTTGAAAATCAATAAATCACTTTAATATTTCGTGAACCCCAAAAAACTGACAGGGTAGTACTCACGACTCCTAGGACTTGTTGACTGTGGCACAAGCATGGACACGACATACCAGGGAAATAGACAAATGACCCGACACTCAAACACACATCAACACAAACTAATATATACACCGTAATTAACCAAAACCAGAAACACCTGAAAATGCAGACCTGGGAACCACAAAGGTGTAAGGAGGGAGACAGACCCACAGAGGGAGCCATCCTTACAAATCTATTGTTTACTTGGCATATTTTCAAATAAACGTCTGGTAAGTCTTTATTTTGTCTTTTTTTGTACCGAAAATAAACTGAACCGAGCCCTCCTTGAAACTGAACCGAAATGTGATTTTTAGGGATACACCGATCCACATTTCTTACTTCCGATTCGATCTGATACTTAAATCTGGGTATTGACCAATACTGATACTTTTCCGATCCGATATTGTTCAGGTATAGGAGGCTGTAATAATGAATTTCTTGAATGAAGAGCACGTGTATTACACTATACTGTCTTAACATTGTGTGATTTAAACCCAAAGAAGACACTCTGATCCTCACAAATATTACCCAAACTCTAATAGCATACAAGAGGCAGGTCTATATCACAGATGTCCTTCTGACTCATGGTGCAGCCAGGAACACTAAAATACTGCTAAGTATTATGGGAAATCAACACAGGCCACTCCCCATTTTTTAGTTTTGTTTTTGATTGTGGCACTATGAGTTGTAATTCTTGTTGGCTTTGATCAACGGATACAGATTTAAACTATAATTGAACACTAATATACCGCTAAGCATTATGGGAAATCAACACAGCCCACTCCCCGTTTTTTAGTTTAGTTTTTGATTGTGGCACTATGAGCTGTAATTCTTGTTGGTTTTGATCAACAGATACAGATTTAAACTATGCATTGAATTTACATTTATAAATTTAATGCATAGTTTAAATATGTATCGATTGGCCAGTGGCACTGGGAGGGGGCGTGAGAGTGACATCAGGAGGTGCAGAGGTTAGATTATGTCAGAAAGGATAAAGTATTAGTTTTAGATGCCAGCATTTTATGATAAAACTGATTCATTTTATGATAAAGCTGATTAAAAACTGTCTTAACACTTTAACAAACGCCGATGACCTGTCATTTTGATTAAAACAACGTCATTACAATATCTACATTTGGAACCTACTGATGATGATAACAAAACCAGAGATTATATTCTGATTATTAATTAGGACAAAAAATAAAGAGTCTCTTGTGAGGTGATTATTGTCCTGATTTCAAACCAAAATGAGATAAACAGTATCACTGTTCTTTACTGCAGGTTCAAGAGAAAAAGTGCGTCATTACACATTTATATTCAGAGGATGTTCAGCTTGAATTAAACAGTTTGAACTACACAGAGTCTTTGACTATCAAACATTGAATTCAATAATTCTCACTTAACACAAGGTTATTAATTTGATATATTTGACTTAACACAAATTAAAAGAAGTATCTTATTGATTTATATGTGTTTCTTGATTCAAATTAATGAAATAAAATGGTGTTAATGTCTGTTTTACTGAGAGGATCAGTAAAATGTGTTTCAGAGATGAAGGCTGTATCACTACATAGGTAATGTAGGTCAGAGCATCCCTGATGCAGCCTTACATTTCTATGCTGATGACACAGTTGTTTATTGTGAAGCTAAAACAGTTGCTAAGGTTTTCCTGCTTTTGCAATCCACTTTTGACATAATCCAGTCAGATTTGTTCCACCTCAAACTTGTCTTAAATGCTGATAAAACTAAAGGGATGCTTTTTTTCAAATAGGAAGTCAGTCCCAGTTCTTCCTCTGATTTTATCCTCAAATTGTGTCCCTATTGAGATTGTTGATTCCTATAAACATTTGGGTATCTTGGTCATCTCTGTTCTCTCTTTTAAACGCCAGGAAAATCTAGTAAAGCGACTGAAAGTTAAACTGGGTTTATTTTTTGGAAACAAATCCTGTCTAACTCTGAATGCTAGGAGATGCCTTGTAACTGTGACTTAACTTCCCTACATTGACTACAGTGACATTATGTACATGAATGCTCCTACAAGCACCCTACAGATGTTGGATGCTGTCTATCATGGTGCACTAAGACTCATAACTGGCTGTGATTATTGTACCCACCACTGCACCCTGTATTCATTGGTTAACTGGATATCATTAGCTTCACGCAGACTCTCCCATTGGTACATTTTCATCTTTAAATCACGTCTCAGTCTGCTGCATTCATACGTCTCCCCCTACATGTTTTTGCGTGTGAGCAGCTACAACGTGCGCTCTCAGGACATGATTACCTGCAGTGTTCCCTCAGTGAGGGCTGAACTGGGCAAAAGGGCCTTCTCCTACTCTGCACCTGCTTCCTGGAATATCTTACAAAAAGATCTGAAGCTCTCGAACTTGACCTCTCTAAATGGCTTTAAAAATCTATTGGACTGCTGGCAAGAACCAATGCAGAAATGTTCCTGTTTTTAGTTTTCTACATTCACTTTATAATCTAGCTGTTTTTGTTACTTTTTGCCATCTTATTTTAAAAAGTAAAAAAATAAAAATCTGTATGTCAGCCGAAGCAGCCGGTTTACATTCAAAATCTATGTGGCCTCTCATCTTGGAGCGGCAAAGCGTGACGCGGCGCATTTTGAGCAGTTCAAGCAGCGCGGCAGTGCGCGTCAGTCGTTTTCCACGCCCGCGGTACGTCCAAGCAGCCGTTGCCGGGTTCAACTAAATGAACTTTGACCTACTTCGGCTGCTCGCCGCTCAGCAGCAACCAATCGGGAGAGACTCTGCTATGTGATGACGCAACGACGACAGGACTTTTTTGGACTTTTCAAACTTAGCCCAACGAGCCTTTATGAAGAAACCAAGAAACTTGGCATTTTTACAGTTACCGCTGTCCGCTCAAGAATACGATCACCCCAAACATTAAAAAAAAACATTTTAATCTCAACAAAGACTTTTGGAGCTGCAGTTTGGCTCGTAGAAAACCCACTCAAGTAGTAACGGGGCTCACGAACAGCTGATTTTATCTGCCCGGTGTACAAAAAACAAAACAAACCCGACCGGAAAAGGACCAAGACGCTCCTCCGACTGCACGTCTTCGGTGTGAACAGACATCTGTTGACAAGCAGCCAACACAGCGCATTGAGAGCATTTTTGCTGCTCAAGACGCGTTCGGTGAGAACCCGACATTAGCTAGCACGCATCCTCGTGTTGCCACTTTGGGTAATTTACTACCAACTGGGCTGTTTTCATTCTGATTTTGCTGGGAACTCTGGGAAGATTATTATTGAATCGTTGCATTTTGCCACATATTGTTAAACTACCTTGGCTCGTATAGATGTTCGTTCATGTTCAAACATTAAATATACTGTAACAATATATTGACTGGGTAGATGTTTGTGTGATGTGGCGGATTTTAACATATTTTTGGGCGGAAAACCTTGACTCTTTCTGGCAACATGTGTAACTCCATTAAGAAGTGCTTTCCTTGGAGCTGGTGATGTCTGCCAAATCATCAGTTATAAAATGTGTCCATTGAAATCAGAATATATTTGTAAAGCAACATTGAGGGAAAAAAAGCACACAGCGCAATGTAAGTTCTGCAGTGCTTCACTATCAGAGATGGTCAGACTACATCCAACTTTTATCGACACCTGGAACGGAAACACAAAGAAAGGTAAGCTATAAGTGATGATAGCAAAGCTAGCTAGTTAATGTTAGCAATCTGTCTCTGTTCCAAGAACAATACAGATAACAGAACGTTTTATCAGCGTTATTAGTGTGGCCTTGTTAGCTTTAGCAAGCCTTGTTGTTAGCATGTCCCGCTTGCAACTTCATGGTAATAACTTCGACCACAGCAGCTGCTCTTCAGAACCGCCGGGTCCGGCAGAGAGAACATTCAAGGTTTCCCCACTGAATCGAACAGGTCCATAGAGTTCGGTCCGTGAAGGCAGATGGAGATGTTAGCAACGTTAGGTCCTGATAGTTTAATTTTTGCTTATGACAAACAATAATGAGACTGGCCACAAAACGCTGTGTAGCTAATATTAAGTTACATTGACATTAATGTCAGCTGCGTACAGCTCCTGACATTAAAGCTAAGCACCAAGGTGATGCTCCCTTGTTTGACTGAGAGAACTAACCTATAGATATGAGCAGAGATTGGAGCCTGAGTACCGTATTTTCTGGTGTATAGGTCGCACCTTTTTATAGTTTTTTCAAGGCCTACGACCTATACACCGGTGCATTCTATATATGGCTTGTTATCACTTTCGGCGAAACAAATTTTAAAATCCAGCTCATTTCACAATTACGTTCATTTATTAAGGAAAAGTTCAGCTCAGACACATATTTGCTATAATTTTTATCAAACAAATAATTGTTTTTAAGTGTTAATCTTCTTAAAAGCCTTGCTGTGCGCTCCTGTGGCAGACATTTGCAGCAGAGCTAAACGTAGGTGCGACCTATACACCGGTGCGACCTATCTAGGGATTTTTCCAATCTATTGATGATAATTGGACAATGCGACCTATACACCGGTGCGACCTATACACCAGAAAATACAGTAATATAATGTCTCAACTTATGAGAATTACCCACATGTGTTTCTAAACTGAAGACCCAGTTGTCTGTGTCATTAACAACTGACCTCTGGTCTGATCGCAGGAAGCTCCTTCCTTGAGGTGACTGCCAAGTCACTCGTGCCCATGACTGACCATGCTGGATCCACAGTTTGGCTTAAACTGGGTGGACTTATGTTACAAATGGGGGAAATGCAGCATCAGTGAAAAAGTTCAGATTAACAAGAAGACACTGTCAGGTTAGTATACATTTTTCTCTGCTGAAAATAAATGTCTTATTTGCAAAATTTTGAATCCTAAAATGTTTCAAATTAGTAGCCCGTCACGTCCGGGCTGTTGCCCCATTCAACCTGAGTACTGTCTTCCAAATCCATGCTCTCAAGCTCCGGCGTGGGAGTGAGAGCCTCTGTTGAGTCCAGGTCTGTTGGCGCCACAGCTGCGCCCATGGCTTTGGCCACGAAGTCTACTCGGTGTCTCCTCACCGCCTCCAGCATCTGGCTGCAGTGTGGGCAAGAGTCGGGTGCTGTCGGAGTCCCACTGTCTGCAGCCCTCTCCAAGATTGCCGCCAATTGATACCAGCTGACGGTCATCCATCTAATGAGGAGCTCCTCTACTTAAGGCTGCAGTCCAGTGAGATCCAACGCTGGAGCATTGTACCTCAATCAGTATTTATGACTTCAGCCAGAAAGTATTAGTCTGATTGAAATGCTTACCTTGTGATCTTGTGCCCGCAGTTTATGTGAATTCTTGGATCCTGTTCCGTCTACCAGTTCCTGCCTTGTTGCCACTCGCCTGCCAGTCCACTCTGGAGTCCTGAAGTCTTTTCAGAACCTCGACCCAACATCCCCCTGTAAGAGAACAAACAGAGCATCAGTTTTGATTCCCCTATCCCACCAGAAGGATCCTACCATACCATACTATACCATACCAACTTTATTTCTAAAGCACTTTATAAAACCGTGAGACCAAAGTGCTGTACACAGACATAAAATACAGTACAAAAATAAAATACAGT
Source organism: Garcialebias charrua (assembly GCA_038048925.1). NCBI lineage: Eukaryota > Metazoa > Chordata > Actinopteri > Cyprinodontiformes > Rivulidae > Garcialebias > Garcialebias charrua. Next base: position 11,383 of record JBBPBX010009294.1, read on the forward strand.
ACAAAATTAAAAAGGTCAGATAAAAGACTAGCATTAAAATAGTAAAGTTTCACACAATAAAACAAAATCAAACATCTCGGATCGCGTCAAAAGCCAAAGAGAAAAGATGAGTTTTAAGAAGAGACTTAAAAACTACAATGGACGAGGCTTGTCTTATGTCACTCGGAAGGTCATTCCAGAGTTTAGGGGCAATCACTGAAAAAGCACGGTCACCTCTGAGCTTAAGTCTAGTTTTTGGAATCCTCAGAAGCTGCTGGTCAGCAGATCTGAGAGAACGGGAGGGAGTGTAAGATTGTAGTAGCTCAGTCAAATATGAAGGAGATCGGCCATTCAGAGCCTTAAAAGCGAACAAAAGTATCTTAAAATGAATCCTATAATACACTGGTAACCAATGTAAAGAGGCCAAAACAGGAGAAATACTATCAAATTTCCGTGTCCCTGTTAGAAGTCGGGCGGCAGCATTTTGAACTCTTTGCAGCTGTGAAATGCAAGAATCACTTAAGCCAGCATAAAGAGCATTACAATAATCCAGCCGAGTGGTTACAAAAGCATGGATTGCTGTTTCAAAATGTTGCCTTGAAAGAATTGGTTTCACTTTTGCTAACTGCCTTAAGTGAAAAAAGCTAGATCTCACAACTGTTCTGATGTGAGAATCCAGCCTTAGATCTGCATCTATTTTTACTCCCAGATTCGTAACAACTGGCTTTATATATCGAGTCAGTAGGCAGTCAACAGGCAAAGACTTCCCATAGGAACTCCCAAAAATCACTACCTCTGTCTTGTCTTCATTTAGTTTCAGGAAATTTAGAGACATCCAAGTCTTCAAATCTTCCAAACATAGAAGCAAAGACTGGAGAGAAGTGTGGTCTGCTTTCTTTACCGGTACATAAATCTGTGTATCATCTGCGTAGCAATGGAAGGCAATCCCGTGTTTTCGAAGGACGGAGCCAAGAGGAAGAAGATACAACAGGAAAAGAACAGGGCCCAAAATTGAGCCCTGTGGAACACCATATGAAAGAGGAGCAGATGAGGACCTATGGCCATCAAGAGAGACACAAAATGTACGATTTGTCAGGTAGGATTTAAACCAGTTTAGGGCTGTATGGCCAATGCCCACGCACTGTTCTAAGCGTGTAAATAAAATATTGTGATCAACAGTGTCAAAAGCAGCCGAAAGATCCAGCAAAACCAAAATAACATAGTCACCAGAATCTGTTGAAAGGAATATATCATTAAAAACCTTTAAAAGTGCTGACTCTGTACTATGAAATGATTTAAAACCAGATTGAAAGACCTCTAAAATGTTATGCTCAACAAGATAAGCCATTAGTTGATCATAGACTACCTTCTCAAGAATCTTAGAAACAAAAGGCAATTTAGAGATAGGTCTATAATTTCCCAGGATATCGGGATCCAAATTTGGTTTCTTAATCAAAGGCTGGACAACTGCATGTTTTAGGTTTCCAGGGACAACACCTGAAGACAAACTACTATTTACAAGGGCAAGAACCGAAAGGCCTATAGTAGAAAGACCTCATTAAACAGACGAGGTGGAATAGCATCATCCAGGGAACCAGTAGGTTTTAGATGACTAACCACCTCCTGTAAGGATTCTAAAGTGACATAATCAAAACACTGAAAAACACCAGTGCAAGACACATAGTCGGAGGGGTCAATTACAGAGGGCATGATCTGAGCCCTAATCAAAGTGACCTTATCAACAAAAAACTGTAAAAACCTTTCACATAGTGCAGGGCAAGACTCCACAAGAGCACGGCGTGAAGGATTCAGAACAGAATCAATGATTTTAAAGAAAACAACAGGATTTTGATTCCTGGACACAATCTGATTAATTAGATATTGTCTCTTGGCATCTTTCACAGTTTTCTGATAACAGCGCCAACAATCCTTCAGTATTTGAAGTGATACCTGCAGATTATCCTTCTTCCATCTACGTTCAGCCTTACAACAGTTTTTCCTGGCAGCTCGAGTATCTACATTCACATTCCTGACCCTGTTCTCTCTTCCAGGCACTCCAGAGACCCCAAGTGTTCAATTTCACCTGTACATAATAAACACTGTTATAAATGATACTCTGAGTTTTGCTTCTGTTCTGGTCTCATACCACTCTGGGTTCAGTCGGTCCTTACAGATGCGTCCAACGCCATTTTCGCATGTAGCATCCCCAGGCAGACAGGACAGGCCTCGTGGGTGTCTGTCGCCTAAAGGGAAAAGGAGCGCGAGCTGGGGCTTGCCGCCCTGCTAGCCTTTTTCGTAAATCTTGGCTTTCGCTTTCCTTTTTCGGGAGCCATGTCCGAGAGAAAATAAGCAAACTTTATTAAAATCCTTGTCCGAGACCTCTCCTCCGTCGTGTCACTTTCGCTGGCTAGCCTCCTACGACTTTAGCAGGGTAGCGATGTGACGCAGTTATTACCGTCGAGCGAAGCAGTCTGCGGAGAAAAGAGAAGAAAACTGCGGGGTTAAGAAAAAAAGTGCCGGACTAGCTTTCGCCAGCCCAGCAATATGCAGGAAATTTCTCTGTATGCTCAGCATAGGGAGCAAGCTCACCTCTGGTCGAGCGATGTAACAACAGAGAAGTCCCACGAAGTTCAGGTTTAAGCGAGGTGAAGGCCAAAAAGAGAAAGTAGGATGGGCGTCCGTGTCTTAAGTACCCAGATGGCGGGGTCACTGGGGTGATGCTGACGCCCCCTGCCATAAAGGCATGAATGTATTCCTTCAGGTAATCGCGTGGGGGTGCAATTCCCATAGCAATAGTGTTGCACCGAGAGACCTGACTGATAAGGGAACTACTTCCAATTTAACAGTTGTGTAATTTTATTGTTGAAGCACATGCAGTTAGGCCACTGAATGACTGATTTATTTGTTATGTAGCTTTGAAAATGTATAAAAGCTGATACATTCATTCAAAAGCTAACAGTGTTTCAGTATGTAACTTTTATAAAAATATTTTGTAATAAAATTGTATTGTTTTATTTTATTTGAGATCTTGGTCTCGACTTGGTCTCGCCCTCCCTCGGTCTTGGTCTCGACTTGGTCTCGGACCCTAAAAGTCTTGGTCTTGTCTCGGTCTCGGTACACTCTGGTCTTGGTCTTGACTTGGTCTTGGGTTAGGTGGTCTACACAACACTATCTCCATCTATGATTAGTTTTTGTAAGGCTCATTAAAATCTGTCCAGTGGTGCAGGGACTATTTTAGGAAAAGGCACACAAAAACAAAAACATTACCATTGCTTTACCTTTGGCGGTGGGTGGTAAAAATATTGATCATAGAAACCAAAAGACCTCAGGTTTGTGTCTAATACATGTACTGGAAGTCAACACACAAGGGAGACTCCTCCATACCTGTTATTGAATAAATGTGTTATATACATTGCAAGTCCCACAGATGGAGTGTTTTGTTTTTTAATTAACACAAGCTCCACCTCGCTTACGCATCAAAATTAGTGGTGTGAGTGATTTAACAAGCTGTTCCAATCCACATACCTGTACTTTCATTTCACGAGTACTGTACATGTTTGAATGTTCAGCATGTATACTACTGTTTAAAATGAGGCTTTCTCTGTTGTTGACTGGGAAAACATTTTTTTACTCCCCTCGCAGTGCTTTGACGTTGGTGAAGTGAGGCTGACAGTCCAGTAACAGGGGCCGTTTGCTAATGATTTTTGAGCAGCCCCCAACCGAGTCCTAAATGTCTGCAATATCCATAAACAACTCTATACTGTCCAATTAGGCAGACAGAGATGTACTGGGCTGTCAGACAGATTTGCATGGCTAAGCACCTGAGATCCAAAGGATGATGAGGGGGATGGTTCACCGGCCAGAGAGAGATTGTGCACAATGGATGACTTTCATTACAGCATTACCGCTTTACATACACACTCATCCAATTACTGCCGGGATTAATTGATCATTGTACCTTTCTGTGTTTCAGTGTTGGAGCTGCTGCATTTTTCTCCTTTATGTATCAGTGACACAACTCGCTGCTTTCACTTCTTCTGCTCTAGAGCCCTCGTCCCAGGTTTACAGCTAGAGCTCTTCATAAAAAGTATGAGGGGACATTCACAGAACCAAGGGAGGGGGGTTTGTTAGAGAAAACCATCACGAGGCCACCACTGTGAGGACGGCCATTTGCAGGATTGCATACATTGGGAATAATTAGAATTTATGTGCGCTCGTCAATCCCGCCTCATCCTCTTCTCTGCTGTAGACCCATCAGTGGTCCGAAGGGTTCACCAGAGCATGACTCATCCCTGAGCGCCTTTGATCAGAATGAATTATGCCTTTTAGATTCATTATGGCACTTTATTTCTCCTCTCTGTCCTCCTTCCTTGTCTGTTCAGCACTGGGAATGAAATGTACAAGACAGGGTACATATTTTATTGTATGCATGCTGTCATGCACGCACGGTTGGGGGGAAAGAAGTAGGGGGAGGCATTGTAGCATAGCACCCCTTATTACAGCATATTTTTCTGCACACTTTTTCTTAAAGACAGCACAGTGTTTTCTATGCTAATTGTGACCTCAGCTCATGGGCCAAAAGAAAAATCTCTTGAACTATCTTGCAAACGGTTATAAAATGACAGGTCTAGCATTTGGTGAAGAAATACACATCACCTGCTGCTGTCCATCCCAGAGTTTTAGATGGAGATAAATGTAAGTTGAGAAAACCTGTCTCAGTTACATTTTGCAATTCAAGCACACTAAAGCTATATTTTTTAAATCTGCAAGGAAATCTGCAACGTCCCACAGGGGTGGGACGTTTTAAGTCCCACCCCTCAGGGTACATGAATGGGGCATTTTACTGATTTCTCTGTACCGGTCTGTCGTGGTGAAGAGAGAGCTGAGTCGAAAGGCAAAGCTCTCAATTTACCGATCGATCTACGTTCCCACCCTCATCTATGGTCATGAGCTTTGGGTTGTGACCGAAAGAACGAGATCTCGGATACAAGCGGCTGAAATGAGTTTTCTCCGCAGGGTGTCTGGACTCTCCCTTAGAGATAGGGTGAGAAGCTCAGTCATCCGGGAGGGACTCGGAGTAGAGCCGCTGCTTCTCCACATCGAGAGGAGCCAGTTGAGGTGGCTCGGGCATCTGGTTAGGATGCCTCCTGGACGCCTCCCTGGTGAGGTGTTCCGGGCATGTCCCACCGGGAGGAGGCCCAGAGGAAGACCCAGGACACGCTGGAGGGACTATGTTTCTCGGCTGGCCTGGGAACGCCTTGGGATTCCCCCAGAGGAGCTGCTCCAAGTGGCTGGGGAGAGGGAAGTCTGGGCCTCCCTACTTAGGCTGCTACCCCCACGACCCGACCCCGGATAAGCGAACGAAAATGGATGGATGGATGCAAGGAAGCTCCATGACTGAAAACATCAACGGCTATGTCCCAGAGTGTCCAGGTCTTACTATGGTCAGGATGAATTATAATAATTTTAAAGGTCTGAATTTGCATGAATTTCTCCATTTAAAGAATGTACGTACTCCATCAACTTGAATTATATATACCTGTACCTGTTCAGACAGGAACATAAACTGGAAGTTGAAGTCACAGAACCAAGCACCCTCTAGTGGTAGGTTCCTGAACACGTTTTAAGTCCCACCCCTCAGGGTACATAAATGGGGCATTTTACTGATTTCTTCTTTCGGCTTTTCCCTCTTCAGGGGTCTCCACAGCGAGTCATCCTCCTCCATCCCTGTCCTCTGCATCCTCTGTCCTCACTCCATCTACCTCCATGTCCTCTCCAGCTGCATTCATAGATCTCCTCTTCGGCTTTCCTCTTTGTCATAATTAAAATAATTTCAAAGTATTTTTTCATGCGTTGTTTTAAATTGATTTTTGTAGTTATTATCTTGCTGCTGAATGTTCAAATATGTGGCTGTGAGTATGTGTTGGTGAACTGCAAGTGTGTGCGGTTGAGATTTTTTGTATAAAGGATACAATTCAATTCAGTTTATTTATACAGCACCAAGTCACAACAAAAGTCCCCTCAGGGCACTGAACAAAAACATTCACATACATTATAAATGCCAATTAGTAAAGTTATCTATTTAAGGCAAGAGTCTGCAACCTTTACAATCAAAAGAGCCATTTCTGCCCCTTTGTTCACTAAATTAAAATTGTCCGGAGCCACAATACCTGCTACAACTGGGATTCTCAACTGCCACAGACCACTTTAAGTTTGTTGGAGGGCACTTTTCTGGACAGTTGGGGTGATTTTATAAAACAAAAAATATCTAATGATTTTTAACATTTATTGATATTCTTACACTGACAAAACAAAAGACAAGACTCTTGTAAAGGAGTCACTCTTATATGATTTTTTTAATTGTAGAAAAATGACGTATCCTACTTTGAAGAAATAAAGTGTAAAGTATCCTGATGCATGCTCAATAATCCAGATAGTGCAAAGTGAAAGTGAGTATGTTTTACTCCTTGTAATTTTTCTATTATTCATATATTTGCAAAATAAATTGCAGGAAGACTGCTAAAACTACCCCTTTATGTTGTAATAACAACCAATAAAATTCAGTTTTATGTCAATTTTGGTCAAATCTTGAAAGAACTGTTGCACTCAACAGTAATCAGCAGATGTAACACAAGCTTTAGGTAGCATGACACTGAGGTCATCACAATGAATTGCACCTTAATTCCGACTGGGTCAGCAGAACCGAGCCCAACCAAACCATGAAGAGTGACAATTTTTAACCCAACAGCTTCAAAACAGCGTTCAAAAGTTGATTAAAGACAATTTCCCAGCCTCAAGTGACATTAACCAGCAGTTTCTTGCAGCCTTTGAACACTTTTCCAGCCAAAAAACTATATTTTTTGAGTCTAAAAACTTGGATATCTCACTATGCCAACATGACGTTCATAATCATATACAAATTAATAAAATCCTTTTTTAGAGGCTTGTACGGACCACCAGTTGTAATGATATATGTACTAGTCAGATTTATTGACTGTACAGTTCACCAAATGTAAGAATGAGCAGGTTTACACCTGACATAATCTTAGCATCAAATATTAACGAGTTCTCTCTTTTTAAGGAATTTACTGATAACTTGTGTGGTCAGATGAGATGTAACAGGCATGAAACGTTAATTCATGTTGATCCGCCAGGAGATGAATCATTTAATTAACAGAATCATAAAATTACATCAACATGTACAATGGATTGTCTGATCAATTTTCATATAACTTAACTGTCAACAGATTCAATTTTAGAACAACAGCACAAGTAATAAGATGACATATTTACTTGTATCTGCAGGCACTTTTAACTTAAAGTTCTGGCAAAAATAAGTTCAAGGAGGAAGAAGGAAAGATGGAGGCAGTGAGGAGAGGTAATATCTTGATGTGTTTAACCAGGAAAAGGCACACCCTCCAGTCGGCGTCCGCTGGACTTCCGTCCAGCTACTGAACATTGACTTTTACCTTTGTGAAGACTCTCGATCCCCGACTCCGGTAAAGTAGGTTAGCCAATGTACACTGACTGTCCGTCCGACTCACGTTACTCAGGCTTCAGGATAAAATATTCCTTGAAGGAATTTCATCAAAGTATAGCTTTTTACAGCTCGGAGCGGACTTACAGCCAGCGATGCTATGAGTCCTTAACTGATGACATGTCATTGGTGTTTTGACAGACCTTCATTCAGCTCTTTGGCAAAGAACATAGTTTAACTTCACCAGCAGACTGCCAGGAGAAACAGGAAGTGGGACCTTAAAAAGGGACTTTGATCCAGTTAAATCCACTCTGTTCATTGGTTGTTCACCAGGGAGCGAGAGGGAGTTAGCTCAGGTCAAAGATGTCAGAAGTGTAGGTTTTACAGGATAATAGAGGATGATTGTTTTAAGAAAAGACAGACAATAGTCACCAGTAATAAGATTAATAATAATAATAATCATAATAATAATAATGAATTTAATTTATAACGCACTTTTCATTAACAAAAATCTCAAAGTGCTACAAAGTGCAACTAAAATCAAAGATCAAATAAAAACAAGTGATAAAATCAAGTAAAATCAATGATAAAACAACAAAAATCAATAATAAAATCAATTAAAAATAATGATAATATCAACTAAGATCTAAGATAAAATCATGCGGAGGCAGAGTAGGCTCGCTTAAAAAGAAAAGTCTTTAAGCCTTGTTTAAAGTCAACCAGTGACTGTGGAGCTCTCAGGTAGTCAGGGAGGGAGTTCCATAGGCGGGGGGCAGCCACACAGAATGCGCGGTCTCCCATGGTCCTTAATTTGGTTTGTGGAATGTGAAGGAGATTACTGTTCTGTGATCGTAGAGACCGGGTGGATGAATATGGTGCAAGAATGTCCTTTAGATAATCTGGTGAAGTTCCGTGTAAGCATTGGTGTGTAATGAGAGCAGTTTTGTACTGAATTCTGTAGGTGACAGGAAGCCAATGGAGGTTATGGAGAATGGGTGTCATATGTTCAAATTTACGAGCTCTCAATAAAATCCTTGCTGCACTGTTTTGAATATATTGAAGCTTCTGAAGGTTTTTGTCAGGGATTCCAATAAACAAGGAGCTGCAGTAGTCGATTAACTGATTAAACGTCTTAACTTTTCTAAAACACATCTGAAAGGTACAACTTGACATTTTTCTCAACTTTAGACATCATTCTGATTTATGTGTCCACATATTAAAGCTGCAGTATGTAGCTTTTTTTATGAACATATTTCTTCACTCTGTCACTACCTCCTGACAGACTGATGTTAGCCAGGTAATCTCTGAAAAAAAAAAATATATATATTGTCCCCTTGCTTCTCCAGGTGGTAAATAAGCATTTCTAAAAAGAAAAGGTGACCCACCATTTTCCAGCCAATAAAAACAGAGTTTGTAACCAGCCAATAAAAACAGAGCTTGAATTTGAATCAGCCAATAAAAACAGAGCTTGAATTTGAAATTTAACAGACCACAAGGGGGCAGAGCGGGATCAGAATGCTTTGCCTGTTGAAAATATTTCTAAGTGCTGGAGTTCTACAGAAACTGCATACTGTACCTTTAAGAATACACCAGCATATTAAAGAATGGCAATGCTCATTTAACATATTGAAAAAAACACTGTTCATATGAATAAATGGTAAATGGTAAATGGAGCTTATTTATATAGCGCTTTCCAGCCCCCTGTGAGGAGCCCCAAAGCGCTTTACAATACCAACCATCCACCCATTCATTCAGACATTCATACACCGGTAGTGGTAGCCTACCTTGCAAGGCGCCATCCAGACGTACCGGGAGCAACTCGGGGTTAAGTGTCTTGCCCAGGGACACAACGACACATGGTGTCTAAATAACACAAGGTTATGCTTTGATTATCTTTGAATTAGTACACAGTAAAAATTAAAGAGTCTCTGTTGAAATAATATGTGTCTTGATTCAAACTATTAAAATAAAACAGTGGTAAAGTGTCTCACTGAGAGAATCAGTGAAAGGTGCTTCAATACAGTTCAGAGAGATGTGAAAAGGTGTAAATCCAGTTCAGAGATGAATGTTTATATCACTACAGGACCAAAGAGCCGCAGCCTCAACACTGCTTGGCCACACGCCGTCCCCCGCAAAAAAGACGAGCTTACGACGGGGAGCAATGGCAGAGACCCGCGGCAGGCCCATCTCAGGCTGGCCAGTCCTGGACCAGGAACAGGTTTGTTCCTCACCAAGCGGTTCCACCGAGAACCTTCTCGGCAAACCAGGACAGAAGGCAGAAGTTGGCCTGACAAAGCGGGACCACTTCACAGTTTTGCAGGCTCGTCCGCCCATGTGGTATGGGAACCAAGACTTTTAAACCCAGACTTTCTATGTAAAAAGTTACAAAAAGTTGGTGACATTTGTGTGTGCACAAAACAAAACACTTCTGCTATGTGTGTAAATAAGACGCGTTTTTGTTCTTCAAAACACGAAAATAAAGTATCAAAAGCACAAAATGTCCTGGTTCTTGACTCAAAAAAACAAAAACAAAAAAAACAAATTTTTTTGTGAAAACAGTCACGATAAAGGGAGAGGACAAGCACCCCTTCTCCCTCGTGGAACACAAGGTGTTAGGTCAGACTATGAGCCCTAACGAGGCGTCTGGGGTCTGTCTGAAGCAGACAGACTTCATGGCGACCGCTGGCGGACAGGTCAGCCCGTCCAGGGCCATGCGGGAGGAGGCAAACGCTCCCGCACCCACGACGCACACACAACCCACAATAAACATGTCTCACAGGCTCACTGCGCACGCGCAGACCTGGAGGACGTGTCACCCGAACACGTGGGTCATGACAACAGTGTGCCAAGGCCTCCGGCTGCAGTTCCACAAAAGGCCGTCCCCGTACACGGGCGTGCTCCACTCAAACATAAACCCAGACCGTGCACACGTCTTAAGAGAGGAGATATCAACGATGTTGCAAAAAGGAGTGATATATGTTGTTCCAAAACACGATATACACATCGGTCACTACAGCAAGTATTTCCTCGTGCCCAAACGGGACCAGAGCTTGAGACCGATTCTGGATCTCAGAGCACTGAACAAGAGAATAAAAACTTACAAATTCAAAATGCTCACTCTGAGACAGGTGATCCAGTCTGTGAGACCAGGAGATCACACATGCACAGTGGACTTGAAAGAGTCTTTTTTTCACGTGAGCATTTGGAGGAAACACAGAAAATATCTTCGCTTTTACATTTACAAAATGTCTGGATGCAACCTTGACCCAGCTCAGGGGTCAAGGGGTCAGAATTATGAATTATCTCGACGATCTGTTAATTCTGGCCGAGAGCAGAACACAAGCCCAGCAGCGCTCACGGATGGTGATGGCTCACCTGGAGGCTATGGGCTTCGTTATAAATCTGCAGAAAAGCGATTTGACTCCATCACAATTTACCGTATTTCTGGGTGTACAGGTCAACACTATTTTGTACAGAGCACATGTAACGCCTAAAGGCCAGGCAGTTGACTGCGGCTACAAAAGCAGCATCAGAAGAGTGTCCTTTAAAAGAGCCTGAGATGTGAATGAAAACAGGAGGCCGTGGTTTCAGTTTTGGTGTATATATATATTAAAGTGATTGTGCACAAAATAAGACAAAAACAAAAACACAAAATAAGACAAAAACAACAAGAGTCACAATAGTTGAGTCACCAAATACATGTACTCATTTCAAAGTCCATTATCAAGTCCATAGTTCTAGCTCGCCATCTGTAAATCCATGTTGGAGATTCTGGTCCAAAGAAAAAAACCCGACCTATAGGTCAGAAATACACATTAAGAATTTCATTCCAATTAAAATAACCAACTGTCATATAGCATGTACAGATATATAAAGAAAATAAACATCTTGATATATATAATCATTCAAAATCAACATTTAAGTAATTGTCAATCAACCATGGTTTAAGTATAGTTAACTAGAAATAATGTAATTCAGAATCATATTTCCAGTCAATCAATTTAAAGTGCACTTTCAATAATCATTTATCAAAAAATGATTATTTAACATCAAGTCTTCTAAAATAATCAAGCAGAGAAAAAAAAGATATTGCGCAATATAAGTTCAAACAAAAGTGTAGCTACATTCTTTTCAGTTGATTTTACAGGCATACCAACTTCATTGTCATTTTAGTTTCAATATAAAAAGTCTTAAAACACACACAAAACATAAGTAATGCAACCAACAACTGAGTGCATATACCAGACCTGTGTCCACAATTCAGCTTCCATTTTATATAAATATATAAAAAACAATTGTTTTACCTCTTCAACTGAGTGAGGAGTACTTAACCTCAATGCACAGCCTGGTGGTGATGGACCTTACCAAGCTCCGCCCAGAAACGCCCCCTAAGCTCCAACATGGCTGCACGTCTCCCAAGCGCAGCTTAGTGTCAATGGAAAATATGGCGTCGACTGACTCTGCAGGGTATTTCTGAGTCGAATAGTGTATCATTTCTGCCAGATTCCAACAAAATATCAGCCATGACAATGGACAGGGGAACCAACAAGTTCATGTTATTTTTTTTTTGTGGACGTTATCAAGTTGTTTGAGCCACGCGATGCCTCCAACAGCGTGCGTGCTACTGTCTGATGAGGAAAACATCAGCTCCTCACACGCTCAGGCTCAGCATTATTACAGCTGTGGACAGGATCACTGATGCCTATTGTTCTGCAAGGCTGGGTAAGTCAGGCATTCATGGTTTTGAGGGTTACTTTTGAAATCAGCGATTTCTATTGTTGGCAAAACTTTGAGTGTGCCTTGGTCGCAAAGCTAATGCTAACTGTAATCTCCATTCATTCCTTAAGTGGTTGGTTAGCCGTTGCTGCTTTAGCTGCTAAACACGCCGACAGCGACTTTTGTGAGGGCTAACGAGCTCAGACGTTCGGTGTGTTAGTTAAAATCCAGCCTTCGTGTCACGATTTTGTGCAGTTTTAGGTGAAATCGACAGTAGCGCTCGTTGTGTTAGCTAGCTCGTGGGGTTAGCAGAGCTGTTTCTTCCTAACTTCCAGGACGTTCAGTGAACTGTGGCTTTCTCTCATCGTGACCGCGTGTTGTTAACTAGCAGGTTTCAAAAGCAGGTCAACCCTTCTCTGCTGGTGAAAGAAATAATTGTTCAGTTTTGTGGTTGTGCACAAGCTTTGATCCAAGCAAGGCATTCAGTTTCACAGTATAGGGAAACGGTGAATTTTACTTCCACAAATACGGTCAGGGTACCTGACATCTCCTGTACAGATACCCCACTAACGGTGGAGGACCATTTTTCCAGCCCTGACGCAGAAAAATTCTGCACGTATGCTAGCTAGCAATGTAAGTAGCATGTGGTGCCGGTCTCACAAACGCTACCGTAGCGTTTGTTTTGTGAGACCGGCACGCACGTGGAAGCTGCGCTGTGACGTGTTATGGGCATTAGCCAATGAAATGCGGGCCTGTGGGCGGAGCTTGGTAAGGTCCATTAATGGCAGAATCCCACAAGAGTTTGAATTAGAGCCACCAGTAACTCTGGTAAAACAACATTTCAATGAGCAATCACATGGTTGTCTTAAACATGAAAAATATTGCTATAAGATATCAAGCTCACCATGTATTTTGAGTTGCAATTTGCTGATCTGAAGAGTGCAGCAATTTGTTTGGGAGACGCCCAGTGGAGCACACCACAGCCACAGTGGAGAAAGAGGAAGTGAACTATGACCCATGGCTTAAAAAAGTTAGAGAGTTGGGGCAACACAGGAAGTGGACCCGCCAAAATAAATGTCATAGACTAGATGTGGGTTACACACAGTTTTCAGAGGAACAAATCTCTTCCATCCGCCTCTGCCTGGCACACTTTCAGCTGGACCAGAGAATGTCTCTGAAGCTCTGCCAGCGCCTTCTGGGTTTGCTGGAAGCAAACATCCCCTGCATGCCTCAAGCTTTATTAAAAATGTGCGCTCTGCAGATATGGCTAAACAAACAAATGCACCCTGCCTCCCTCAGGCGGGTAGGGCAGATATTGATCAGCCCGGAGTGTATGACAGCCCTGGAACCCTGAAGGGATCCTTCTGCGTTCACGACAGGCGTCCCACTGGGACGAGTACTGTCTCGTGTGGTGATTACAACAGACGCTTCAAAGAGAGGTTGGGGAGCATATTGCAGGAACCAGAATGCCAAAGGGCTCTGGGAAAAGTAGGAAGCAAAACTCCATATCAACTTCCTGGAATTGAAGGCTGTTTTTCTGGCTGTGAAGCACTTTTACAAAAAGGAACTGATTACAAAACAACATGTCCTAATAAAATCAGACAACAGAACAACTGTGTCCTTTATCAACAGAGAAGGGAGGACAAGGTCCAGACCCCTCCTCAGCTTGACACACAAGCTGCTCACGTGGTGTAGCCCCTAAATATTGTCACTGAGAGCGACACACATCCCGGGCGAGCTAAACCACGGGGCAGACACCCTCTCAAGGGGGTCACTGCTAGCCTCAGAGTGGAGACTGAATCCACGTATCGTGGACCAGATCTGGGCACGATACGGGCAGGCATCCGTAGATCTGTTCGCCTGCAAAACTAGCACGCATTGCGGCCTGTATTTTTCATTGAAAGAAACAGACGCCCCGCTGGGAACAGACGCTCTGGCCCACAGCTGGCTATCAAGGGTGCTATATTACACGTTCCCCCCATCCCTCTGATTCAGGCGATGCTGGAACGTGTACGCAGGGGAGCTCTTTCCCTGATACTCATAGCTTCCAGATGGCCACAGAAGCCGTGGTTCCCAGAAATGATGTCACTGTTGTCAGAGACACCATGGCAGCTTTCCCCCGACACGGACCTGCTGACTCAGGCCCACGGGCAGCTCCTTCACCCACGTCCAGAACTATGGCAACTCTCAGCCTGGCCGCTGAGATGAACAGGCTGATGGCTTCCGGCCTCCCTAGTAGTGTCATAAACACAATACAAGGAGCGAGAGCCCAGTCAACCCAGACTCTCTACGCTCAAAAATGGCGTGTTTTTGAGGCCTGGTGTCTAGAAAGGAATGTTATTTCATATTCCTGTGACCTGGTCCAGCTCTTCACCTTTTTACAAGATCTACTGAAAAAAGGTAGCTCCTTTTCCACCATTAAGGTGTTTTTATCAGCCATCTTGGCGTGCCACGAAGGCTGGAAGGGGGGGGGGGGGTAAAAAACACCTGGTGCCCACCCTCTCATGATACTTTTCATGAAGGGCGTACTGAGACAAAGCCCCCCCAGAAGGACTCTGGCCCCAGACTGGGACCTTCAGTTAGTCCTGGATACTTTGTGTAAGCACCCGTTTGAGCCTCTCAGTAGCATTAAGATAGATTTGTTATCTTATAAAACTGCTTTGCTCTTGGCTCTTTGCTCAGCTAAACGTGTGGGTGACCTCCACACCAGTGTTAGGCACTAGACCGCCAGGGAGTGCTAAAGCGCTAATCCGCTAATAGCGGACCTAAACAATTTGTCAGCACTATAGCGGATTGACTAACTTTTATAATTCATAAGCGGATTTGCGCTATTTTTATTTAAAATGCAGTAACGCTAATAACTAATTATCTATCAGTAAAAACGAAAAAAAACTTATTTACGGGCTCTTAAATCAACCGGACGACTGCTCACGGACCACATCCGGTCAACGCCGGATGTGGTCCGTTAAAAAAAGCGGTCCCCACCCTAAGGAGGGCTAGAGAGAGCGCTCTCTCTATAGCAGTTAGCAACCAGTGTGTTACTCTGCAGCCTTATTGCTTGTTTTCGAAGAGTCAGACGAAGAGTTTTTAACATGGAGGGTGAACTTATGGATGTTTCTCAGCGGCCTACGCGACGCGTCAGCGCCTCATTTGCCCTGCTCAAAATGGCGACCGGCCACAGAAGCGAAGGACTTTACAAGAAAACACGGTAAAAACAATTATTTCTTTGCTGAGAAAAAATATATTTCTTAGCTGACTTTATAGCACAAGGTTTTTCTGAGCTTAACCGTTTCACGAAATGGTCAAATCTGCTGGATTAAAAAAAGTAGTTGCCATTTGCCCTGCTCAAAATGGCGACCGGCCACAGAAGCGAAGGACTTTACAAGAAAACACGGTAAAAACAATTATTTCTTTGCTGAGAAAAAATATATTTCTTAGCTGACTTTATAGCACAAGGGTTTCTGAGCTTAACCGTTTCACGAAATGGTCAAATCTGTTGGATTTTAAAAAGTAGTTAGCCATTTGTACATTAGCGCTTTAGCATTAGCTTCCGCTAGCTTTGCTAAGACATAAGTACCTTTGAAATTGCGGACCTAAATAAATTAGTAAGCGCTTTAGAAATAGCTGAACAAATTTTTGGATTAGCGCTGTCCAGCACTGCTCCATGCTTTATCTGTGCACCCAATGTGTACCAGGTTTGCCCCTGACAAGTCATAGGTCACCCTGCGTCCTGAAGGAATCAGTTTGGGTGTTCAAATGAGCCAGGCGTCTCTTGAGGAAAATATAATTTATTGAAAAGATACAGATTAACAGATTAAGCAGACATTTGGCATTATTTCTAGATCTGTGTGCACATGGACTAGAGATTCAGGAAGAGCAGACCTGTCGCGCTCGAAGTCGTCTCCAGAATGCCCCGTCACTCTTCTTGGTATGTGATATCATAAAGTGTTTTGGGCTTCTCCTGTTGTCTCATTGGCCAGCCTTCTGATAAGGGTGGTTTCCTGAGCAACTGAGATATATAGCAGGCCCAAGGTCTCTGCTGGTGACCTGCTTTTAGATTCGTGTGTGTGTGCCTCTTTGTTTAAGTTTACGAAGAGTTTAGATTCAAACGTCATTTGTTATGTTTACACTTATATTTATCCTGTGAGCATTATGTGTCATGTACTAAGTGTATTTCTTATGTGTGCTATTATATAAATGTACCTGCTCTTCAGTTCTGCCAATTTATGTGTGACCATCCCCCAGGAATGTGTTCCTGTGTGTTTGGCTCAAAGAGCTGCTTGAAGCTGCAAGTCTGCCTTCCTGCACTTCTTGTCCGGTAAGATTACTATGTGCACACATGTACTAAGCATGATTGTATAAACATATGTGATTACATGATGATACACAGTATGAATAAGAACACTTGTATTATAGGTTTAATCATAATAACGTATATAACTGTGATTTATCCTTCACATCCCTCTCTCGACCTATCAAAAATAGGTCGAAACCACCTGCACAACCTCAGTAGGATCCCCTGAAGAGGATCCCCATCCCAACATCACAACAAACAAAATCACCAAAACCAAAAATCAACTAAAACTAACTCAACCCCCATCTGACTCCAAAACCAACCAACTACACTCCAACAATAGCAATCACACACTACAAATCATAAAAATCTAATCTACCAAACCATCAAAGAATAAACGCAATCACCCCCTGATCTCCCCCCTTGGAGTGCTCTGCCTGACCGCTCCTCAACTCCACAGGTATCTGGACTCGACCAAATACATGTGATCCCTCTCATCTGGCAGTGAACTGCGTCTGGCCTCTATCTGACCCCAAAATCAACAATCCAGATTAACACCCAAACACGTTCATCACCTCCCAAACTAACCCCGAACTGACCCCATTATTAATCATCAAAACAAAATCCAAAACCCCGAAACACACCCAAAAACAACTAGATCATTTGAGAATTAACGTCATTAGGACAAATGCAACACCTCTCCATTCCATCTCCAAACACCACCCAGCCACTACAGGTATCTGCTCTCTGCCAAATACAGGTGAGTTTGTGCAGCAGGCGATGGCCTGCACCCCGCCTGTACCAGGGGAAACGCTGTCCCAAAATCATCCACCTCCCTGGAAGCAAGCATCTTTAAGATCCTCGCCCGTGCACAAGGTGTCACACATCCCATAAATAGGCAGAACAGAACAAGAATCGCCAGCGGCAAGGCCAAGAGCTTGACCATCACCTGAGGCCATGACCCCCTCGTGAACCAAGACAGTGCATGCCACAGCCCTGTATGCGCCTCCTCCGTCCGATGCTTCTGAAGCACTCTCAGCTGGCGCAGAGCCGCTGTCACCCTGACCTGTGGATCTGAAACAGACACATCAGGTATATAGGTACAGCAGGTGTTCTTATCAATCATCTCACACACTCCATTTCCAGACGCCGTGAACAAATCCAACAGCAATTTACGATGTAAAGACACAACACGCAGGGCCCACAGCTCTGCAGAGGTGGTCCCTAACGCCTGCACCGACTCATAAATGAACATCCCAAAGTGGTAATCTAAAGCTTCCACGCGTAACAGGTGATCTCCGACTTTTGATCCCGGGAAGAAGCCACGCTTCCATTCCACTGGGACCTCTGAACCCCAAGAAGACTCGAGCTGACTGACGCCAGAAGTCTTCGACCGTCCCACATAATGAGAACCGTTACTCAAAGACACCAGGTACGACTCGTCTGTAACCGCAACAGGTGCACAGCACCCAGTCCAGTTTGCAGGCAAGGTCAGAAGCACCTGATGTCCACACAGCCAGGCCAGGGCCTCAACCGGATACGTACCATTGCTGCCAGGCACACCCATGAACTCCCTTCCTGGATGGTATACTGCTCGGCACCTCTCCACAGGGAGTGACCCCACTACCACCTGATAAGAGTCCTGATGATGGATGCGGTGTACACAGACAGGAAACTGTCCACTGGACGGCCAATCTACAAATTGAGCTAACACCATCGGCTGTGATAATGTACTCAACTTGCACCACTTAGGCTGACATTGCAGGTGCTCCATGAAGAATCCTCTGGAGCTAATCTGCAGAACACAAAATGACAGCATCCGGTCAAGAGGTTTAATACGCAATGGCAGCTGTGATTCGACAACAGGAAGTGGGGTACAGATATAAGACCCTGCCTTGTGGCGCCCTCTGGCCAAGAACTGAGCATAGCTGTACCAAGAGTTCCTCTGAAAAATTTCAGACAAATTCAACGACAGATGATCAGCATCCTGTACCTGGGTCCACGCCCCCTGCATGAGGACATCTCTCTTGTCCCTCTGATGAGGTACGGGATGACAGCTTGGACGACCTGGTATCACACAGAAATACTCCAACAACAGAATGGTGGAAACGATAATCAATGACCCCACACCTCCTGCCACAATTAGCCTCTTCTGCCCTTCAGCCATGATTGACCTAGTTCGAAATCATCTACAGTGTCAAACTTTGAACCCTGAAATGTGATGAAACACAACAGAAACACAAATTACCCCTGCTCAGTTAAATCTGCAGAACCTGAAAAGGTGAATACATATGATAAAAGCAGTGTTGAAAGTCCAAACACCAAACGCATGCACAGTTAACAAAATCTTCTTTTTCTCCTTTCTTTTTTATTTACACAGGAAATCACTGGATCCGCACCTGTAAGGGAATACAGTCTTAAAATGAATAGCTCACTCTCCCATTGAATTTTAAACCAGAAATAAGAAATAGATCAAAACCCTTAACACTTCTTTGTTTTTAACACTGAAATTGAAAAATGTAACTCCAAACTCTTGAAAATTAGACCTGGCTATAAATTAAAGTATGTGTTGTTGTGTTGATCTCTAATTTAAGTAAAAAGTAAAAATGTTGAATGTGACAAAAAATTTAAACTATAGCAGCCACTGGTTGACAGCTAAATCAACTCCCAGATAAGATTATTATTTAGTAATGTAAAGTATAAAGTGTAACCCTAATTCAAAACTCCAAGGTAAAGTCTAAAATCCAATTTTAAATGTGTGATCCTTTAAATGTGAGATTTATAGTTTAAAATTTAACTGATTTACCAATTTAATTTAAACACCGTTTTAGTCCTTTTGGTTTAATAAAAAACACCCTGCTTTCTGTTCTCCTCAGATCTTTGTTGAAAGCTGCACTCTTCAGAGGCCACGAGGGCGTTGATCCGCCACCACCCTTTTTCTTGGGCTGCAGATTGCCGAAGATTAAGCCAGTTGGGCTATGTTCAATACCCCGTTCCCCTGGCGAGCAAAAACTGTCCCTTACCCAAGAGAATGGCTGGCCCCCTCTTTTCTGCTCCTCTTGCTGTGCCCTGCCTTTTTAAGCTGCAATCATGCAACTGGCTCCTCCCTCTCAAGGCAATAAGGCAGCAGGCCGGGGACCAGGGGGAACTATTTCCCTATCGTTCTGGTCCGCTCTTAAAAGCAAGCACAAAGATGCTTATCAAGATGACAGGTGTTTTCAGGATGCTTCCCCACTCGAACCAGAACACCTCACGAACAGATGACTTCCACGGAAGAGGAAGTGAAACGATGAAACGACAGAAGCCCACACCTTCCTCGAACCCGTTCTCAAGGATAAAGATGCAGGACAGCCCACCGCTCGTGTGGACCACTCGCTCAGTTGCAAAGCCGGAGCTCTCAGCTGTGCAGCTCCGTCAGAGCTGCCTCGACCTGATGTGATGACCTTCGAGACCCCTTTTTCAGATCACTCTGACTGGGCCTCTCCCTCTCTGGCGCCCTGCTTGTGATGTGCGCTTCAACAGCTTAGATTTGCGCACCCCCTTTGGCTCAGGTCCCTCTCTTCTAGAGAACGTAACTCTTTCTCTTTCTTCAGGCTATCTTCCAGAGTCAGTACCACAGATCGATACTGTTCAACCGTGGCATTAGCATTCTTCAGCTGCTCAGTGAGTTCAGTGTTCTGTTCCTCAGCACTTTGTAGGAGACCCTTCATCTCTGAGAGCTCCTGCTCTGACTGGCTGGCTTGCTGAGGTGCTGCTGGAACTGGAGAGTGTACCCTCAGTGGTGCTTGGAGGGCAGCAGCTCTGGTAGCTGGGTTGGTCGTGAGATAACAGGAAGCAGTCGTGAGATAACAGGAAGCAGCAGTAGAATCCATACTGTCTGGACCCTGAAGTGCCCAACCAAGGCTTGTGTGGATTGCTGTTGGGCTGCCCTTTGGACCAAATCTCACTGGCTCCTTTGCTGTGATCAAGTGTGTGCAGTCAGCACCAATTAATAGTAACGGCTGCACTTCACTAAAGTCAGGGATTGGAAGACCCTGTAGATGGCGGTAACGTCTCTGTAATGCAGTTGTAGGGTATGATTGTTCTGCTAAAGCTAGCTGGCCTGCTGTATAGGCATTTTTAATGTGGTGGCGCTCCTTAGAGTGCCCTAGTGGGGCAACATGGAAAGAAACAGACTCACCAGCCAGATGGGCCACGTCTTGGTGAATGGTGCGTAGAGTGAGGGTCTCTGCTTTACCTTTAAGGCCTAGACGTTGGGCAGCTGCTGGTAGGATTATTGTCCTTTCAGCCCCATCATCCAAGATGGCATAGGTCTTCAGTGACCTCCGGCCGTGAGTTATTAGGATGGGCACCACCTTGAGATACACTTTTCCTCCTCGCTTAGAGGTGCCGAACGTGACTTGGTCGCGTGGTGTGATGAGGTAGACACGCGAGTCTGACTTGGCAACATCATGTAGAACTCTCAGATGAATCTCCTGACATTCACTGCATGGTTTCTTTAAAGTGCAGGCTTCAGGTTGGTGGTCGGTCCTCCCACAATTATAACAGCGCTTACCACGTTCAAGCCATCTCCTGACTTCTTCTGGTGAATGCTGTACAATAGCAGAGCACTGGGATAGATAGTGTTCTGTGCTCTTACAGAAGAGACATAGCTTCTTGAATCTTTGTGACTTGAAGTCTGAGTGGGCTGCCTCTGCAGGAAAACTGTTATCAGCTTTGGGTTCATCAGAGCCGTGATAGACAGAAACAGATTGTGCTCGAGGCTTTGGAGCTGGAGCGTGTCTTTCTCTCCTGGAGGCAGGTGGCTCTTCAGGGCGGTGGCGCTGTGCCATTTTTGCAGAGAGTCTTTGAGCTTCTGCCTTTACTTTGAGCCAGCTGGCAAGGTCTCTGAGGTTGTAGGGGTTGAGTTGACTTGTGTTGAAACGACCTTGTGTCTGGAGGTGCTCTACAAAACTGTCTCTCAGGTACCTGGGAAGCTTACTCAACAGTCTGTCGACGTGACCAGTTGACATTGTTTCTGTACCATTTGGTCCCTCTAATGAAGTGAGCATTCCTACTAGCAGGTCAACACTGAGGGCAAAGCTCTGGAAGCCTTTTGTGTCCCCAGATCTTACATCAGGGGCGTTTAGGATAGTAGCAATCTCACTCTGTGCTAGCTGATGTGGTTGTCCATATTGCCTCTGTAGGGCCTCCATAGCAGCTGTGTAAGGTTGGGTATAATGTCTGCAAGACTGAGCAATCAGCTTGGCCTCCTCCAGGACTAGACGCTCCATAAGTACACGGTATTTGTAGTGCTCCGACAGCTCTGTATGGGGGCTGAGCAGGTGGTCTAGTGCCATCTTAAGGTCAGTAAATTCTCTCTCACTATCATGAACCAGCTTGGGCAGTTCAGGTACAGGAACAGGCTGCTTCGGCGGCTGGAAACTGTATGTGGACTGTGGCATGGTGTACTGTGGCAGGAAAGAACTGTATCCATGGGGAGCTGGCCCTACCATGACAGGCACTGGCTGGTAAACCGTCTGTACTGCAGGAGGCTGAAGCTGGAGAACAGGTTGTGGAGATGGACCTGGCTGATAACCTGGCGGCTGCAAGAAGGGTTGCGTAGTACTAATCGGTGGGGGCTGGTGTACAGGCAGTGCATTGATGACTTGTGTATGCTGATACACAGGCTGTGCAGTGTTAACTTGCGTGGGCTGATACACCGGCTGTGCAGTTTGATACACAGGCTGTACATCATTACCTTGCGTGGGCTGATACACAGGCGGTGTGGTGTTACCTGGTGTGGGCTGATACACAGGCTGTGGCACTGCCATAGGAGTGTAGAGGTTCTGGCACTGAAACATAATATTGTTTGATAGTGATGTGGGTTGCAGCACATGACGTGGTGTTGCTGGAGCCAGGGGTTGACGTGCTGGTGTTGACACAGCTGGATGTGGCTGGTATTCTGTATGGGCTGGACCTGTATAATTGGGCTGGTATTGGATTGGCATCGGTATAACTGGGCCTCTATGTTGAGCATTTACAGCTGTAGTCACGGGATTCATTATTTGATAGACTGGTTGGTATAACGTAGATATTGTGGGTTGTAACATGCTCATTGTAGTGGAGAGTGGTTGCCTGGTGTCAGCTCCAAACTGTGATGTAGATGTTAATGTAAC
Organism: Garcialebias charrua; assembly: GCA_038048925.1. NCBI lineage: Eukaryota > Metazoa > Chordata > Actinopteri > Cyprinodontiformes > Rivulidae > Garcialebias > Garcialebias charrua. The sequence goes on from JBBPBX010009294.1 coordinate 34,007, forward strand.
TGGAAGAGACCAGGTTGTACTGTCTGGCCGAAGGCTCAACTTAAAAGATGTTGCTTGTTGGGATGCTAGAGAATGTTCACTTGAGCAGTCATCTGTGCTGGGATAACTTTGCAGGCTGCATTCACTTAGGGCAGGAGATGGGGTCCTTTCACACCCCACTCGTGAGCCAGGCTGGGTATTAGCTTGTAGTACTGTGTTGTACTGGCTTGCCTTATCGACTGCCGCCGCTGGGAAATGACACCGTGAGAGCCCGAGTGAAAGTAGCTGGCCATGCTGAATAGCAGACTTGGTCTGCATGCTGAGTGACTGCAGCTGCTGTGCACTGGCACTTAGGTTGTCATCCTGATGAGGGGCAGCATAAGACATTAGCGACTGAGGAAGGCTAACCTGGTAGTCCTGGAGGTGAGCTGGTAGCTGTCGTGGCCGTTCTGTTAATCTTGATGTGTCCATTTTGCTGATATGAGTGAAGTAATCCGTGTCGAAGGACCATATGTTGTGGAGAGTTAGGACTGTATGTTGATTTTTAGGAGTTTAATTAACTTTCCAGTTCGTTTACAGCATGAAGAATCCCTTTGTGAGCTGTCTATTCTTCACAACTGATAGTAACTTCCGCTCTCGGCAAAGCAAGTCGCATATCTTTTTGCTCCTCCTACCCTCCCTAAGTTTTCTTCCTCCCTGCTTGCTTTTTGTCTCGTCTGTGACTCTTCAGCGCTCACTCGAACCAATTTGCGATGGATTTAATAAATTGGGCTGTTTCATCTATAGATAAGATTTTTTCCACGAAGCGGACCGGGCCAGGAGAAGCGGTCTGCCCCTCTGACACGCACGCTGTCGGATACATGATGGACTCGTGGGGACAGTGGCAACCCATGTGTTTGACCGTCTTGTCTGTCGAAGACGTGGAAGATTTGTGGATTATTGGGATATTGGTGGCAGCTGCTCTGTTTTTTGGCGTAAGCGGAGCTGTCTGCTACTGGAAGCTCAGGAAGGCTTCGGCGGCTATCGGCGCGCTGGCCAAACTTCCTGATCAGCAAGATTCTCTGATCCGGGCTGTGAGCTCCTCATCCCAGCTGTTGTACGAACTGAATCGCACGATGGGAGCGGCGGTAGACCACCGCGGACCTGCGGTGCGCTTTGGAACTCGTTTACAGCCGCCCGGCCTCAATCAGGGCACAGATGGGGGTTCGTAGTTCGGAACCTCATATGATTCGGCGACTTTGGACCTGAACAGCACCTGGACTTGGAAGGCTGCAGTCAAAAAGAACACTGTGGCCTGGATTGAAGATAAACAAAAGACCTATCTAATCTGGTTTCCGCACGACCTTGAAAAAAGAAGAAGGCTGTCTGCTGGAAACTATTCTCCTGGAGTGAAGCTGAGAGACCTTGCTGACCCCCCCCCCCCCCCCCCAGAGATCTCTGTGGGTGCGCTCGGAGGCGCCGAGCTGAGACAACTGCTGAACTGTGCTATCTGAATGTTGCTCACAGACTCTTTGATCTCCTTGCATGTCGTCAAAACTGCAACAATGTCTTGTCTGGTTGTGCTTATTGCTGATAGAGTTTTTGGGACTTTATCATAGAGTGTCTTAAGGCAATCTTTGATAGATTCTTTTTTTGAATATCACAAATGATACCTATTGTGTTTTTCCTTTTTCCATATCTGATTGACCTTCATCCGGAGACGGATGAGAGCGGCCGCGCAGAAGAACATGTCATGTGTTTGAATATGCTGCAGCTTTACATTCTCTCCCTCTTCTGGACGACTGTGTATACATCATCACGTTGTATTGGTTAACTGGTGCAATGTTAATAAAAATCTCTTGTATCTTGTATCTTGTATCTTGTAACTGGCATTAACTGTCCCTTTTCTGTCTGTCTGTATCTGAAATAAAGAAAACGGCTAAATAAGTACAGGCTAACAAATAGCTTAGCTTACCCTTAATATTACAATAAGACAGAACCTTAAACATGAAATAAACATTTCTTGGGCTGTCTCATATTTGCGCCAAAATCGCCACCCCATTTATATATGAAAAGAAGAAATTAGCGCTCATTAACAGTGCATTAAGCTCACCTTTGTCACAAACGCAGACAGGCATCAACGATAGAAAACACCAACGGCTATAAAAACCAACGGCTTTCTCAGCTCTATTTATCCCCAAGGACCCCTTAGCTGTCTAACAAGATGCCTGACGTAAAAATACGAATTAGCTGTCTAATGTAAAAAATACGTATTAGCTGTCTAACAATATGTCTGAACAAAAACAATGCATAAATACTGGGGAATTTATAACACTAAGAAAACAGAAAAATATTGTATCAATGTGAACAAGGAATGGAAAAATCTGGATTAGAGTGAAGGAAGGATCGCTAGCAAAAATGAAACGACGTGAACAAACTGGAAAAATTTAAATGAGTAATGGCCTGATGAACAAATACTGTGATTCATCATGACGCATGATGATTCTGAATTTAAAATATACAACATTGACGAAGAGATAGATCGTAATTTTTTTCCAACTAATAATGACAGTAATTATTACAATGTAGAACAGTTTAATGATGTAAACATGACTGATGAAGATCTTTCTATTATTCACCTTAACTGCAGAAGTATTAATGCAAATATATCCCACATACTAGATAACCTAACAAAATTTAATAAAACTTTCAACATAATAGCACTTTCTGAGACGTGGCTTAATGATACAAATAATATATATATTGAAGGATATGAATTGCATCATATGAATAGAAAAAAAGAGGTGGAGGAGTGGCTTTATTCATAAAAAAGGAAATAAAATGTAAATTACTTACATAAATGTCATTTGTAGTTGACAATATGATGGAAATAATCACAATAGAAATAATTAACAAATATGGTAAAAATATTGTAATAAGTTGTGTTTATCGATCACCATGTTCTAAAATGGAGATATTTACTGATAAAATGTTGGCGTTACTAGTTAAGAGCAGAAACAAAAAAGTTTTTTTATGTGGTGACTTCAATATTGATTTGGCAAATAAAGCAGAGTCTAATAACATTAGTATATTCATGGATTCAATGTATAGTTTAAATTTATATCCGCTAATATTAAATCCAACTAGAATTACAACTGAAAGTGCTACAATAATTGATAACATATTCACAAACATAACAGATGGTGATGTGATAAGTGGTATTTTAAGGGGCGGCCGTGGCGTAGTGGTAAGGGCAGTCGTCTCCCGATCGGAAAGTTGGCGGTTCGACTCCCGGGACCCGCACCATGTGTCGTTGTGTCCTTGGGCAAGACACTTAACCCTGAGTTGCTCCCGGTAGGACTGGAAAGCACCTTGCATGGTAGTCTGCCGCCACCGGTTTATGAATGTGTGTAGCATTCAATATATGTGTAGCACTTTGAGATTTTCAGTAATGAAAAGTGCGTTATAAATTGAATTAATTATTATTATTATTATTATTTTGATGACTGATATCAGTGATCATTTACCAGTTTTCGCTATCTACAAATGTAATGATAGTATACTAAAAACAAATAAAAGACGGACTAAAATAATAAATACATCAAAAAAAGCATTAGATAAACTTAAAGATGACTTGGACAAACAAAATTGGGAAGAAGTATACATTGATGATGTGAACAAATCTTATGATAAATGTATAAGTATTCTGGGAGTTTTGTTTGAAAAAAATTGTGTGCAACAAAATTTCATTAAAAAAAACAGTTGACCATCCTTGGATGACCAATGGCTTAAGGAACGCATGTAAAAAGAAGAATCTTCTTTATTCATGTTTTTTGAAATCAAGAACCCCTGAAGCTGAAGAGAAATACAAAAGGTACAAAAATAAATTAGTAGGTATTATAAGAAAACATAAGAGGGAATACTATAGTCAATTATTACATAAAAGTAGTGGTGATATGAGGATGACATGGCGAGTAATTAACAATGTTCTAAATAAACATAAGGGTAATACGGGATTGTCACGACATTTTGTGGAAAATGATATGGAAATTTATGATAATAAGGAAATTGCTAATGGATTTAATAATTATTTTGTGAATGTTGGATCTAATCTTGCTACTTAAATTCCTAAAGTGGACAAAAAATGTGAGTTATTTAATCAGTGGTTGTGTTAATAGTATGTTTCTAACTGGAACTACAAAAGAAGAAATAATGAAGGTAGTTGAAAAATCTGCTGATAAAAGATCTAAAGATTGTGAAGATATGAATATGATGGTTGTGAAGGAGATAATGAGTCATGTTATTGATCCATTTGCATATATCTGTAATTTATCATTTTCAAAAGGTATATTTCCTGATAGAATGAAGATAGCAAGGGTGGTTCCACTTTTCAAAAATGGTGTTAAATGTTTATTTAATAATTATAGACCAATATCTTTGTTGCCTCAGTTTTCTAAAATACTTGAAAAATTGTTTGTGTCCAGACTGGACAAATTTCTTGATAAAAATGATATCTTAAGTAATAGTCAGTATGGTTTTAGATCTAATAATTCAACATCATTAGCACTTATGGAGTTGATGGAACATGTTACTACTGCGGTAGATAATAAACAATATTGTATAAGTTTATTTGTGGATTTAAAAAAGGCTTTTGACACCATTGACCACACTATTTTACTAGAAAAATTGGAACAATATGGTATTAGAGGTCCAGCTCTACAATGGATATCAAGTTATTTGACAGGAAGAAAACAGTTTGTACAGATTGATGATGTTAGATCTCATCTGTGTAATATTTCATATGGTGTTCCTCAAGGATCAGTACTAAGTTGTTTATTATATGTAAATGATTTAATCAAGGTGTCTGATTTCCTAAATTGTGTTTTGTTTGCTGATGACACTACCTTCTTTTGTTCGGGTGAAGACTTAAATCAGATGTTTGAACTAATGAAGAGTGAGTTTGCTAAAATACAAACTTGGTTTAAATTAAATAAGTTATCTTTGAATGTTGAAAAAACTAATTATATGATATTTAGTAAAAAAATGTCACTGTGAATTTTCCCTTCTCAATTGATGGTGTTGAAATAAGCAGAGTGAATGAAGTAAGGTTCCTAGGAGTGGTTATTGATGATAAACTGTCATGGAAGCAACATGTTAACTTTGTAAGAACTAAATTATCTAAGTCCATGGCAGTACTGTATAAAGTAAGGGACTTGCTGAATGTCAAAGCTTTATGTTTGCTGTACAATACAATTATTGTGCCATTGCTATTGCTACCATGGCGGACCTAACAGTCGAGTTCGACACCAGAGGCATGATGAATGAAGACGAGATCTCCATCTCAGCCTCGGGCGAATTTTCAGCGGAGGAACCAGAACTCAAAATCGAGGATCCGGGAGAGGACCTCTCCAGGACCCCGGTACCTGTGCTCCCCGAAACGGACTTATCCATCCCTGCCTTGTTCGACCTGTGCCACAGAGCAACAAACGCGCTCAACATTCCCTGGCCAGAGCCCCCGCCTCGCCAACAGGTCACGAGGCTGGTGGGGATCTATTTTTATTCAAAACAGCAGGCAGCAACGAGGCAAAGGATGCCCGTGTTCTCGGACTTCCTCACGGAACTAACCCGCACCTGGTCTCAACCACGAGCACCCATGCTCCTTCCTCTCTCACAATTCCTCGACGTGGAAGGCATGGATCAGGTGGGAATAGCCAACGCGCCTCAGATTGAGGACGCACTGGCCTCCCACCTAGCTCCCAAGTCATCAGGAACAAAACTGACTCTCCCCAGCAAAGCTTGCAGAGCCTCAGCGTCGCTTCTCGAGAAGTGCTACAGAGCTCAAGGACTCGCAGCGCGCGCGATGAACGCGTCCGCGATGATGTAGGCTTACCTCGTGGAAAAACTCCAACAACTGTAGGTAACCTCGGATAAGCAAGCTACTGCCGACTTACTGGATGAAGCCCGCAGAGCAACAGATTTTGTTCTCCGTATGATGGGGACAGCTGCTGTCGCTCTGGGCAGAGGTATGGCGGAAGTGGACATCGCGATCCGCCACCTGTGGATGACGCTGACGGATTTACCGGAGGTACAAAAGGTGCCTTTTCTCCACCACTCGATAGAGGCGGAGGGAATTTTTGGTTAGACTTTGGAGCGAATCCAGACCAAGCTGGACCAAAGGCGCAGGCAGGCTGAAGCTCTCAGGGTGGGCATTCTTCGTCTGAGTTTTGCCCCCCCCTCAGAGAGCCTGCTGGAGGCAGACCTGCACAGCCGCGGCACCGCTCGACGACACGTGCGCCACCGCAGAACCGGCCAAAATACGAGGAAGAACCTCGGCAGAGACCCCCGCCGAGCCAACCTTGCTCCGAGCACGCATGGAACAAAAACAGGTTTGTCCCACGCCAAGCGAACAGGCATAGGGCCTCCTCGGAGAGCCGGGACACTCGTCAAAAACGTGTCTGATGAACCAGGCCCACGTTTACATTTTATACAACCTCCCGCCCACGCGGTAACGGGAATGTTCGCACCTTGTTCAGACTTTATTTGTAGCGAAGTACAAATGGCTGATAATTCTGTTGCATGCACAAACCATGTTCTCTCTGCTGTGAGTGACATTAAATCATGTATGTCGTTGCACATAAGCACGAATAAAACTCATAAATCAGTACATCCCTGTTTTATTGACGATCAAAAAAAAACACACCAACACAAATAATGTCAACAGTACGGGCCTCCCTGGCCTGTCAGCCATCATAAAGGGGGGGAGGGGTCACATCCCCCTCCTTCACGGCCCATGAGGTGTCAGTCTTTTCAATAAGCCCTAGCAGAGTGCCTCAGGACCTGTCTTCAGTGGACAGACCCAGAGGCGTCTGCGAACAGACCCTCTACCTTTCGCGAAGACAGGTGGGAGAGGGCACTGTTCCAGCCCATGCTCCATGGTGAGCAAGGGACCGGCCAATACAATAACCAAATGAACATGTGACATGTTCGCACCATAGGAGAGCACGTCGGATGCCCCAAGGCAGACACAAATTTCACACTCTCAAAACAGTGGCTGTGATCACGTTACTGTGTGTATAGACGGATCTGAGTCGAACCAGAATTTTCCTCCTGATTTCGAAAGGAAACTAGGCTCCTTATCAACAAATGATCTTGTCTGCCGGTCACAAAGGACCATCTCCACGTTCACACGTTGCAGCTGCCCTTTTATTATTCATGAAGGATATGCAACGCTCGAGCAGTAAAAGAGCAGCATGTGACTTTCGTCACAAAGCTGCATCAAACTTGCTCCCACACGACAGTATCCCACTGGGTGAGACAACAATTGGAGTTAGGAGATCTGCTCGTTTACAAAAACAGCAGCCCCTCAATCCAATAAATCCTATTTTGGAGGGAAATAATAGCTTTCCTGTTCCGATTCAATCTAATAAAATTAATAGACTTCATCTGTCTTCGAGGAGACTCGATCAGGGTAGTCTGTTAACACATCAACGTGGAGGCCCACTCCCCAACCTGGTTGACCCTCAAAGGCTCACACAGGAAGTCGCAGTCCAGCCGCTTAGGCCAGGAACTGGAAATAATTCCAGCCTGTTAGCTGAAAAGGACAGGCTGATGGCTTCGGGCCTACCAGAGAATGTGGTGAAAACCATACAAAATGCCCGTGCCGGGTCAACACAGTCTCTATGTGCACAAAAGTGGCGCATCTTCGAATCCTGGTGCTCAGAAAGAAATATAATTTCTTATGCTTGCGACTTGGCTCAACTACTAACTTTCCTTCAGGATTTACTGGAAAAGTGTCGTTCTTATTCAACGATTAAAGTGTTCCTTGCAGCTATCTCTACTTGACACAAGGACTGGGGACACAGGACTCCTGTAGCACATCCAATCATAATGAGATATATGAAAGGTGTGCTTCGAACCAAGCCACCCAGTAGGACCTTGACCCATGGTTGGGATCTTGGCCTGGTCTTGGGGGCTCTTTGCGACCCGCCTTTCGAGCCTCTGAGCGAGATTAAGATAGATCTTCTATCTTATAAAACTGCTCTTCTCCTGGCTCTATGCTCGGCGAAACGCGTGGGTGACCTCTACGCTCTATCTGTACATCCGTTATGTACCATATTTGCCCCTGACGGGTCAAAGGTCACCCTGAGGCCTAATTCAAAGTCAAAGTCAAAGTCAACTTTATTGTCAGAACTGTAATATGTACAAGACATACACAGGATTGAAATTGCGTTTCTCTCAGTCCCTCGGTGCAACAGTAACCATCTAAACACTAAACACTAAAACATTTAATAAACATAAGCATAAAATAGTAAAAGTGTAACACTGTCCTGAGTTTTTTCATAATAGTATAAAAGTATGAAAATTTACACCAACACTGAAACACCAAACACCCCTAAAACACCAAACACCCAATGAACATAAGCATAAAATGAAATAATAAAAGTGTAATACTGTCCTGAGTTTTTGCATAGTAGTATAAAAAGTATAAAAAGTATATCTATAAAATAAACTGAAGTTTCTAGCATTGACATTTGCAAAGAGTGGCACAGCAGCATATAAGTTAATGTACACAGTATATGTATGAGGTAGTTGATGTTGGTATATAGGCAAAGTGGCATATGAAGTAAGGCACATAAGGCACATTTGGCATCCTTAGATAAGGCTAGTCAGAGAATGCTGTATATGTATCTGCAGTAGTGTAGATAAAAGTAGTGTAAATGTAAACAGTAGTAATAAATGTAATAATAAATGTAAACAGTATTAATAAATGTAAACAGTGAATGTAAACAGTAGTATGACTATAGGCAGTAATGTAGTACAAACATTAGTGCAAATATGAGAAGTAGTGCAAACTGAATGAGCACACGACCGAGAGTTTAGTGAATAACCCGTTTGATGACACAGAGTCCAGTGTTAAAATCTTTGTGTTGAGTGGTAATGTGTGAGAAAGTTTTTTGTGTTAAGGCAGTTCAAATGGGAGGGGAGGCAGAGCAGGCAGAGTGTTTAGCATTCTGACTGCCTGATGAACAGAGCTGTCTCTCAGTCTACTGGTTCGAGCCTGGAGACTCCTCAGTCTCCTCCCTGATGGCAGCAGTCTAAAGCGGCTGTGTAGTGGGTGTGTGGGATCACCTGCCATGCAGTGGGCTTTCCGAGTGAGGCGTTTGCTGTGTAAGTCCTGCAGTGAGGGCAAGGAGGTGCCAACGATCTTCTCAGCTGCTTTCACGATGCGCTGGAGGCTCTTGCGGCATGATGCAGTGCATGCACCAAACCACACAGTGATGCAGCTGGTCAGGACACTTTCTATGGCACCCCTGTAGAAGGTGCACATGATGGGGGTTGAAGCTCCAGCCCTTTTCAGCTTGCGGAGAAAGTAGAGACGCTGGTGAGCCTTCTTGGCCAGTGCTGCAGTGTTCCTGCTCCAGGACAGGTCCTTTGAGACGTGCACTCCCAGGAACTTGGTGCTGTCCACTCTCTCCACTGCGGTGCTGTTGATGGTCAGAGGGGCATGTTGTGCATCCCTCTTCCTGAAGTCCACGACAATCTCCTTTGTCTTCTCCACGTTGAGAGTGAGATTGTTGTGTCCGCACCACAAGGCCAAGCGGCTCACCTCGTTCCTGTAGTCCGTCTCATCGTTGTTGCTGATGAGACCTACCACTGTTGTGTCGTCCGCAAACTTGATGAAGTGGTTGGAGCTGTACGATGGTGTGCAGTCGTGTGTTAGCAGGGTGAATAGAAGGGGGCTCAGCACACATCCTTGTGGGGCCCCTGTGTTCAATGTGATGGTGCTAGATGTGTTACTCCCGATCCGTACTGTCTGTGGTCTCCCGGTCAGGAAGTCTAGCAGCCAGTTACACATTGAGGTGTTCAGCCCCAGACTGTCCAGTTTATGGATGAGCTGTTGGGGGATGATGGTGTTGAATGCCGAGCTGAAGTCGATGAACAGCATTCTAACATAAGAGTCCTTCGTGTCCAGATGTGTGAGAGCTGTGTGGAGGGCAGAGGAGATGGCATCGTCGGTTGAGCGATTAGGTCGGTATGCAAATTGGAAGGGATCCAGGGAGGCAGGGAGGACAGATGTGATGCTTTTCATGACTAGCCGTTCAAAGCACTTCATCAGGATGGGGGTGAGTGCTACTGGGCGATAGTCATTGAGACATGCGGGCGTTGCCTTCTTTGGGACAGGGATGATGGTGGTGGCTTTGAAACAGGTGGGGACGATGGCCTGGCTCAGTGAGATGTTAAAGATGTCCGTGAAGACCGCTGCGAGTTCCCCTGCACAGTCCTTCAGCACACGACCAGGTATGTTGTCAGGACCAGAGGCCTTCCGGGCATTAATCTTGATAAATGATCGCCTTACGCTGTCTGAGGACAGCGCCAGCACCTGGCCATCAGGAGAGGGGGGGAATTTATGTGCAGGTGTGCTGTTACTTGCCTCAAACCGAGCAAAGAACTCATTCAGTTCATTCAGCGTAGAGGTTGAGCTGTCACAGGTCTGGGGGGGGGGTTTGTAGTCTGTGATGGTCTGTATTCCCTGCCACAGACTGCGTGTATCCTTGCTGTCCTTGAAACGGTGAGCTATTTTCCTGGAATACTGCTCCTTGGCCTCTCTGATGCCTCGATCCAGGTTCTTTCTGGCTGCCTTCAGGCCCACCTGATCTCCCGCTTTGAAGGCAGCATTCCTGGCTTTCAGGAGTCTGTGAACCTCAGCTGTCAGCCATGGCTTCTGATTAGCCCGAACAGTGATGGTTTTGAGGTTGGTAACATCATCAATGCACTTGGTGATGTATGAACATACAGTGTCTGAGTACTCCTGGAGACATGTGTTGTTGTTTGTGGTAGCAGCTTCTTTGAACATACCCCAATCTGTGGTGTCAAAACAGTCCTGGAGTGCCTCTGAAGACCCCTCTGGCCACACTCGTATCTGCTTGCGGACTGGTTTTGTGACTTTCACCAGTGGCCTGTATGCTGGCTTTAGCATAACACAGATATGGTCAGAAGCACCAATGTGGGGGAGGGGGAGGGCTCTGTAGGCATTTTTCATGGTGGTGTAAACTTGGTCCAGTGTGTTGTTTCCTCTTGTTGCAAAGTTTATGTTTCTGTATGTTTTTGGAAATACACTCTTTAAATCTGCATGGTTGAAATCACCAGCCGTGATGAGAAAAGCATCAGGATGGGCTGTTTGTTGCTCACTGATGTGCAGATATAGTTCATTCAAAGCCTCACTTCTAACTTTGCTGTTGGAGCTTGGAGGAATATACTACAGCAACAATCAAAACAGCTGTAAACTCCCTCGGTAAATAGAACGGTCTGCATTTAATAGTCATGAACTCCACTAAATGTGAGCAGTGTTTGTAGACCACAGCAGCATCCAGGCACCATGCTTTGTTGATGTAAACACAGAGCCCCCCTCCCCTTGTCTTACCTCCCTCGAGGGTTCGGTCCGCTCTGTAGCATGTTAGCTGCTCCAGCTGAACAGCATGGTCCGGAACGTTGTTGTTGAGCCACGTTTCCGTGAATACAAACACACAGCAGTCTCTCACAGTCTTTTGTGTCGTTCGTAGCAGGCGTATATAATCCAGTTTATTGTCCAAGGAGCGCACGTTAGCCAAAACCATGGATGGGATCGCCGGTTTGTGTGGGCTAGCTGCTAGCCTAGCTCTGACACCTCCGCGTTTACCCCGCTTCTGTTTTCTGTCACGCCGCTTGTGGCGTTTCCACGGCGGCGCGAAGAAGGGAGGCTCAGGGCTGGCTTCCGCTTTCTGTCCAGCCGCTTGTGGCGCTTCCACGGCGGCCGCGAAGAAGGGAGGCTCAGGGCTGGCTTCCGCTTACTGTCCAGCCGCTTGTGGCGCTCCCACGGCGGGCGCGATGAATTGAGGCTCGGGGCTGGCTTCCAGAGCAGGCCGCAGTCACGAAACTCATTTAGCTTCTGTTCGAGCTCACGTAGCTTCTCCTGGAGGTCACTGTTTATTCCCAAATGAGCGGTTTTTCCGACATCAAGCAGGAACTCACGGCTATACTTGCGTTCTTGAACACGTAAACATGACGAAGACGTGCCGGCACATTGCGGCATGCAGGACAAAGAAGACGAAAACACCGTGTTGTCGGGAGAGAGAGAAGCCGTAGCCTTTGCACGCGCCGCCATCTTGTCACATTCCGCTTATACTCCCAAGGTCTTGACCTTCAACCATAGGAGTCTAGACTTTGACCTCTCCTCCTTCCCACCTGCTCCTGTCCTTACTCAGGAACAGGAGAGACTAAAGGTTCTCTGCCCTGTGAGAGCTTTACGTACTTACATACAGAGAACAGCCGAATGGAGGGAAACAAACCAACTGTTCGTCTGCTTTGCCGCACCTGCTACAGGAAAGGCCCTATCAAGACAGCGTCTCTCACATTGGATGACAGAGGCCATTAAAAGGGCATATGGTAGCAAAGGTCAACAAGTGCCCCCAGGAGTGCATGCTCACTCAACCAGGGGCTTGGCCACTTCCTGGTCATTGTTCAAGGGTGTGCCAGTTGCAGACATTTGTGCTGTCACAAACTGGAGCTCATTAAACACTTTTGCAAAGTACTACAGTTTGGATGTTACTACGTGTGACGTCACTCAGGCTGTTCTTTCTAATACACAATAGAAAGTAGCTTTGAGATGCCTTCTGGTCAAAGGCAGGCATTCACACTAACAGGCATTTTACTGAGCATTTCAAGGGCGTGAATGAATTACGTTCCCATAGCAAGTATGTTGCACCGAGAGACCAAACTGAAAGGGAACTGAAAGTTATGCACCATAACTCATGTTCCCTGAAGGAAGGGAACGAGGTGCAACATAGCTGGCCCTTTTCAATGCTGAAAGCTCGGTGAAGTGCAATTTTGGAGAAAGTTGGAGGGGCGTCAGTCGCTTAAGTACCTAAAAGGCGGTACCTCTGGCGCGGGGTGACGCCCCCTGCCGTAAAAGGCGTGAATGTATTCCTTCAGGTAATCGCGCGGGGGCGCAATTCCCATAGCAAGTATGTTGCACCTCGTTCCCTTCCTTCAGGGAACATGAGTTATGGTGCATAACTTTCAGTTTCTAGTTCTAGTCTTGTGTATTTTTCATGCCCACCATCCTTATGGTTCCTCCCTCCGCCCGCCCTGGTTTTTGCGGGGGTGTTTTTTGGGGACGCCTGGGGGCATCTTTGAGGGGGGGTACTGTAAGGATGGCTCTCTCTGTAAAGGCCTTGTTATACTCGGCAAGACGGCCTGTCGCACGTCTTTTACCCCCAGTTGAGTGAGCAAACATTGCGCAACTTTTGGCCGCACTCCCGCTGTGATCCCCCGGTGACAGCGCGTCGTGTACATAGCCCCCAGTCAGAACTCCGAGACGCCGACGATGCGGCTCGCAGCGTGTGATTGGTTCAAAGTTTGTGGGCGTTTTTTGATTTTGCTTTGACAGACATGGATAGTTTTGAATTAAACTTGTCTGTGTGTGCGCGCGCACGCAAACCGTGCGCCTCAGCACACTTTGCGCATTGCACCCAACACACACACACACACACCAATACACATATATATAAATATATATATATATTTACGCGCACGCACACAAAAGCATGCGCACCTGCATGCACCCTTTAAAAGAAAGCAAACTCCGCTGTTATACAACAACGCTGTGGTGGTCTAGTGGTAAACACGTTGCGCTGCCACTCCAAAGGACGTGAGATCGAATCTCACATGGTTGAGTTTTTTTTTATTTTTTTTATAATACGGTTATACGGGTACAGCGTGCAAAACTGTAACTAAAGCCTATTTTTATTTTACAGAAGAGAGCCATAATAATTATTACAAGAAAACATTACTGCCATCCATCAAATGTTTTGTTTGCTATTTGAATTGATTGTTAATTTTGTTTGAAGAAGGGGCAGAAATAATGAGATTTTTTTTCTTCTTCTGCCTCCTTTCATTTCATGTATTGTTTTGTTTTATAATGTGGTTTTGTAAATAATTTTCTTGTGTTTTTACAATTTGAAATGAATAAATTCAATAAAAAAAATAAAAAAAGTTGGAAGAGGGAGGGAAGAGGGAGGGATTTATTATAATTTATCCCCCACGTCTTGCCAAGTATAAACACTCAATGCGGTCGGTGACACACACGCAATTGCATCATCGCTGGGTTCACTCAACGGGGGGTAAAAGACGTGAGACACTAGTATAAACCTAGCTTCAAGGTCAGTGTAAAAAAAAAAGCATCTGTAAAAAGCAGAGATGAGACCTTGAGGTTCCCAAATATGACATCCTCGTCCCTATAACAACCCCTTTGTGTCATGCTATGAACAAAAGGGTTTAATCTGCTTCAGGAACGAGACAAACTTTGTATCGAGACTGCAGACCAGCTCTTGCTTTGGTTGTGACCCCGAGACCCCTTACTCTCACTGCATGCCCCCACAGAATGCTGGAGCACACTCACAAACCTTCTCTGGGCTCACAAAACACGTTTACTGGAGAGTCTATTTCCCATGGCCACTTGAGCAACTCTGTTAGGGTAAAGATCTGATCCTCTCTGTTCCACAGCCAGGATGAAAGCTGCGCTGCACCTCCTGAATCTGAGGGTTTACAATTTGTCGGAGCCTCTCCTTCAACTCGCTGGAATAAACTTTTCCAAGGAGGCTGAGAGCCGTGATCCCTCGAGAGCTGTAGCACACTCACAAAGTTCAACAGCCATGATATGGTTGTTAAATTTTGTGACATTTTGTAAAATGTAAGCAGTCTTTAATGCTCTAATTTGAATTCCTCATATCGTCCCCTCTTGAAAAATGACTATAAACGTCAGGATTTCTTGGCTATCCTTGTATTTTGTGAAAACAATTCATTGTTTTAATTAATTACTGTCATATCTGACGGCAGTCCTGAAACAAAGTCCTTTAGGCCCTGTTTACACGGACACTGTGTGGGGGAAACGTAACTTTTGGGCATGTTAATTAGTTTAAAAGTTTTGCGTTGACACGGATCTGACATGGATCTGCTCGAATCTCCCCCCTCCCTCATGCCCCCCCGCTTACACCCACTGCGCATGCGTCCTGCTGAACCTTCACCCACTGCGCATGTGTGCTGCGTCACTCTGCTGGCAGTCTGCTAGTTTCTTTTGTGCTAAAAGCTGAGCTAACAACAACAAGTTAAAGCTGGATTTTGGATAAGAGTCGACACTATTTGACACCAAGCGGCCGGGACCTCTTCATCTAACAAGCTGCACCAGTTGCTGACTGTGGACCAGAACCGAGTCGATGAGGATGAAGTCTGACTTTACTCCGTGATAAACAGCTGACTTACAGCAGGTAAATCAACGTTCTTAATATAATGTTTGCTTGTGTTTACTTTGATCACACAACAACAGAGTTTTTATTTATTTATTTATTTATTTCTGCCAGGTGCAGAAGCTAAGCTGTCGACTCGTTCCAACAAACAGGCAGACGGTTCGGCGGTTCTGATGGGTCCAGATGAACACACAGCAAGAGTCCAGTTCATTAACGTAGTTACAGTTCGGTTCACGTGTTTTTAATAGTGTGTTCAGTTTAATTCTCAGTGTTTGTGTTGTAAAATTTGTGCTGCTGAATAAATAAATAAATAAAAAATAAACCTGGTGTCTTCATTTTCACAGCACGTTACGCACTGTTTAAAAAATGTAACGAGTCCAGATAGATACTGTACAGTTCAGATAAATTTAAACATCTCCCACGCCAACATAAATACTGTTTATTATTGTTAAACTGTTATATTTTGCAACGTGACACGTGAAATGTCAGCCTGCCCCGCGCATGCGGGCTGCGCGCATGTGGTTGACACAAAAGATCAGCAGGAGATGTTTACATTATCAGCGGGGGTGCAGCGAAAAAGTTCCACTTTGGGAGCAGGCTCAGAAAACTATCGGTGTCATAGAGGGGGGCCAGCGGTGTCGTGTAGGCGATAAGCAAAGTCGCAAAGAGAAAGTAGCGGTTACACTCAAAATACGCGCCGTGTAAACTGGCCCTTAGAAGAAACAACAAAAGCAGCACAATCAAGATTAAAGGCTCAAACATGAAAGACGTTCATTGATTGAGAGCGCTACTCATTGTTAAACTGAATGTCTTTCAGGCAACATAATGAGCTGTAAATACATTCATATCACCTCTTCAGTGGGTTTAAAGATGCAATGAAAATATCTCCTACCAACATGAGAAATAATCACTATTTGTTGTGTAACTTGTAATTTACAGAAAACATTTAGTTCTCAGCTGTTTTTTTTTCCTTTCTTTATCAAAGGTTATCCTAACATTGTGGCAACGTATGGTCGAGGATACACTGGATTCGCGCCCAGCTACAGCTACCAGTTCCCTGGTGAGTTAAAGGCTTTCCTAAAATATACGTTCCTCCTGATTTCTGCTTTGCACTCTCAGGTAGCACAATCAGACACACAATAAAAGAACACACACACACATTTGAAACCAAATACATAAATCTTCATCAACTTACGCGTCAGTCACCAAATAATCTGCAGGGTTATAAATGTGCGACGTGTTGAGATTTTTCAACGAGGTTTTGAAAGCTGACGCACAGTGAAGTAAATTGCTTATTCCTTTTTATCCCATACTCCAACACTACCATGACCAAATGTCTGAAATGGGGAAAGTTCTTCTTCTTCCTCCTCGTCTTTTTTCTTCTGTGGCCCAATGTATGCAAATTCATCTGTGGAGGGGCGGAAAAATGAGCAGCTTTTTTGTGTAGGCAGATTTTTAAATATGGTGCTTATAATGGGAAATAAAGTCATTTTCTGCATTAAAAGTATTGACTCAGAGCCGGGCACTTTAATGGAAGTCCAAATGGGTGGTGTGAAGTTTGGAGGTGAGCAGCTGGAGCTGTGTGCTGCACCAGGGGCCGCTGGCTCTGTGGCTCTTCACTTAGACAGGCATGCTGTCAATTTCATGCTTTATTTAGGAGCCTTACTCTTACTTTGTTTACCGTGCCAGACATCATTCTTTCCACTGATGGGACGGAATGGGAAATATCTTACAGCAGCTCAAATCCCTGTCATATCTTTGTGGAATAGATTCAGAGATGGTAAGACGGGGGGTCCAGCTGTGACCACCTGCAGATCAGGCATATGTTAGTTTTATGCTTGACCACAACATTATTTGACAGGAGATGATGAATACACCACACGATATGCATCGATGAAGACTTGCATGATGGATCAGATCTGTCACATTTAAAACTCCCTATTTTGGGTTTATAATAACTGCATATTTTGATAACTCATTGATGTGACTGTAACTCTGAGTATTGTCTTTGTGTCCTCAAAGCATCCCTTGTGAGCAGTGTTGTGCATGTTCACACTTCACTAAAGCTTGTTCCAAAGTCTTTTCAGACACGTTGGACCTGAATAACTTTTGATTATACAGTAATTCATCACCTATCACACTCCCAAAATGAACCTGTTCACCATTCTTCATCAATTTTAAACAAAATCAAATCTGCTAATTAAGCTGTTAGATATTTGTGGATCATGTGTAAGTCTGCATATTATTTGTCATCTCATAGTAAATTTAGTATGCTGTGCCAGCATATTTACATGTGTTTGCCTACCTTCTATCCACTCTGCCCTCATCAACTCAACAACACTGCACTTTTATTTACAATGGATTCTAAAACACTACGTGGTTGATCATCTATTTTAACATAAACTACAAATGGTATTTAAGCAATACCTCAGCAGATATTTGTGGATCATGTGTAAGTCTGCATATTATTTGTCATCTCATAGTAAATTTAGTATGCTGTGCCAGCATATTTACATGTGTTTGCCTACCTTCTATCCACTCTGCCCTCATCAACTCAACAACACTGCACTTTTATTTACAATGGATTCTAAAACACTACGTGGTTGATCATCTATTTTAACATAAACTACAAATGGTATTTAAGCAATACCTCAGCAGACAAAATGTCCACTCCTAAATAAAAGGCGATGTCCGTGCCGTTATTGTAGCTATACGTACAGTACAAGGTTCAAGTTTCTTTATTGTCATTTGCATCACATGTGGCACATGAGGTGGAACGAAAGTGTGTCCTCAAGGTCCCAGTTACACCCAAAAATAGCAAAAAATATAAAGTATGAAAAGGAATAGTATACAGTAGTCCCTCGCTACTTCGCAGTTCATTTATCACAGACTCACTCTGTCGCGATTTTTCAAAATAAAAGTGTACATGACACACAGTTGGCTGATTGATGGATGAGCCGCACGATTGGCATAGACTTTTTATTTCAAATAAATTATTTAAAATTATTTAGCACCTGCTGCACCTTTGTGCAGCCCAGAGCTGCAGGATAAAGTTCCAGCTCAGCTGATCAGCTGTTCACCGTGCAGAGTGGAGAAGTGGGCGTGGCCAAGAGTGCTTGCAGGTGGCAAAGAGCAGAGGAGGCAGGGAGCAGAAATCATGATATTCTATGTTCTTTTAGAGCGTTTAGAGTTTAGAAACATTGTTTAGAATATTGCAAGAGTGTGGGAAGGGTTTAAAGCACCTTCACACACATTTATATATATATACATACATGTATATA
>JBBPBX010009295.1:0-60370 GCA_038048925.1 Garcialebias charrua
CTCAATCATCTGGTTCTGTCTCAATGTCTGCCACACTGTTATTTGTCTTTCTTGTGCAGAAATAAGATGTAATGTCCATCTTTCTCTTCATTTTGTCCATCTTAGATGAACACGGTAAAAACAATTGTTTCTTTGCGAGAAAAAATATATTTCTTAGCTGACATTATAGCACACACGGTCTCCTGAGCTTAACAAAAGAAAACTGTGTGTTATATTCCGACGAAATACGGGTAGCGTTAGCTAGAAGCATGTGTGTTGTTGTAAGATAACTAGCGTTAGCTAGAAGCATACAACATAAACGCCTGGTCTGATAGGCTGCTATTATAATTCATACTAGCCAACAACATCATTTCTTGACCAGAATTGTTACCTTGTATTGTTTGTATTTGTAGTGGTACTCGTGGATAACGCTCGGTAACTTCGCCGTCTTCGCGCTCGCTCTTCTTTTCGTTGTTCGCACTTCGCAGTGGTGTAACGCACTAAAAGGTACAACTACCTGAATGTTGTGCCCGGAGGGCGGGCCCCGGAAGCAGGGCGGGCGGCGGACCAGGGTCCGTGCTGACGCAGTTCCGCTTCTGCTCGGAGGAGGGCGGGACCCGGAAGCAGGGCGGAAGCAGGGCGGGCGGCGGACCAGGGTCCGTGCTGAGCATTGTTTCCGCTTCTGCTCGGAGGGCGGGCCACAGGGCGGGCCAGGGTCCATTTTAGACGGGCACGGGCCCGCGTGGGCCCGTGTGTAGAACCGCCACTGGATTCTCAGTCAT
This sequence comes from Garcialebias charrua, assembly GCA_038048925.1. Taxonomy (NCBI): domain Eukaryota; kingdom Metazoa; phylum Chordata; class Actinopteri; order Cyprinodontiformes; family Rivulidae; genus Garcialebias; species Garcialebias charrua. The sequence continues at coordinate 762 of JBBPBX010009295.1, forward strand.
CCCGGACATGGTAAATTCAAAAACGTTCAAGAAAAAAACAACAACAATGAAGTGTAAAGTATAATAAATAAAGTCCAGTTGTTTTTGTCTTGAACTTTTTTGAATTTGTCATTATAGCCACGTTTACCAATTACATGATACAACGGCATGCCATACTTCTACTACTCTGCTGTGATCAAGTGGCTGAAAGTGGTACTGCTTAATTATTTTTTTCATCAGAATGAATGAAAATGGTCATATCTCAGCCAAAAATTGGTTTATAAATACAGTATGGGAAAAATTCCCTGAATATGTTGCTTAGGCCTATAAGTCGCATGGCATGTGTATTATGCAAAAAAGTGTGACTTATATTGAGGAAAATATGATAAATTGGATTAAACGGCCATTCTGAATAAAAATGCATCATGTAAATGCTCCATTCGGATTTTCTTTGTTGATTCAGCTCGATCCGAAAGAATTTGTAATCAGAATGAGATGGGTGGTTTATGCCGATTCATAATCGGAATGGTGTGCATGCAAACACTTAATCTGTTTGTTTTTTCGATCGTGGATAACTGACCTTACTGCGCATGTGCGACCTATGTCCACCTAACTTATTTATGCCTGGCTAATGCTAATATGTTGTGGGGAAGCAAAACAGCTCATTGAGCGATACATTTAAATTTTTGAAGAGCTCAAAATGATCTGTATTATCTGTAGCTCAGTCATGGAGTGCAGTACCGTCTCCACCGTCATTAAAACCTGTCGTGGGTCCATTCTGGGTGCTCAGGTTTGTTTATGTTCATCCAAGAAGTAAACTAGAAGTACAACTTCTTCTTCTGTGTATTTTTAAGGAGAGTTTACCACTCTGCACATGTCAGTACTTCTGTTCAGAAAAAAAGCCTGCTGCATGTAAACACTCATTGTGAACGGATTGTGCCCATGTAAACGATATGTTCTAATTATTTAATCTGAAAGCATTTCAATCAGGTCAAAGAATTGTGTGCATGTAAAGCTAGCTAGTGTTGGATTGTTACCTGGATTACTGAGTATGAACTTTGGTGTTTTGAACCACTATGACATGGCTGCCTCAGAGGAGTTGACGGGGGATAGGGTGGGCCCCGAGGCCATCTTATCACCAGCAAACTGTTTTTATCCACTATGGAGTATGCTGTTTGTGGGACTCAGTTTGATTAGTGACTCCTCAGACTGAAGAAGTCCTATGGATAAAGGAACATCTCAGCAACAAAAAAAGAAACTGTCCAGATTGATTAAAGTTGATCTCAGTGTGATCTTTCATCACTTGTATCTCAGCTTATTTGTAGGGATGCACCGATCCACATTTCTCACTTCCGATCCAATCCGATACATAACAACTGAGTATCGACCGATACTGATACTTTTCCGATCCGATATCGGTGTTCAAGCATAGAAGGCTGTAATAATTAAGTTCTTGAAGGGAGAGCACGTATGTTGCACAAAACTCGGACTTGTGTGAGGTAAACCCAAAGAAGACACTCTGAGCCTCACTACAGTAATTCACAAACAAATGGCATACAAGAAGAGGCAGGTCTCTTCCACAGACGTCCTTCTGACTCATGGTGCAAGGAACACTAGTCTAAAATACTGCTAAGCATTATGGGAAATCATCACATTCTACTCCCCATTTTCTAGTCTTATTTTTAATTCTGGCACTATATGAGTTGTAATTCTTGTTGAATTTTATCAACAGATACAGATTTAATCTATAATTGAACACTAATATACCGCTAAGTAACAATGTTAAGACAGAAGTCACAGAGTATGGTGAAATATATATGCTCTCTGACATCTAGAAAGTATCGGAAATATCGGCAGGTTGGTTCCGATACCCAATACTTATATTCTGCTGGTATTGGATACCGATACCGATACTGGATCGGATCTGCCCCATCCCTACTTATTTGGTTTAAAAATAACTTCAACCATTGTTAAAAACTGAACTCTTACACAGCTTATTAACATTTATTTTTATTTGTATCCCTTTTTGTTGAAATACTCCGATAGTGTTTTTGGATTTGATCAGCAAAATCCTTTCCTTAAAGTTGCGGCGTGGGGGTGTCAAACTGTGGTCATCAAGCACAAGGCTTATAATTTGTCTTCAGTGTGAAAGCAAGAGTTTGTCCTCCACAAGGAATGATAGAATATAAATGCATGCTTTTATGTTGACTTTTGTAATGAGTGTCCAATAAATTAAATGTGTGTTAGCGTTGCTGTGATATTACAGTAGACTATGCTTTCCAAATAAAAAAAAAGACGATTTTCAGGTCAGAAAAAGCCTCAGCTAACACAAGTCCTGCTCCTGTCCTTGTTCTACTTCTCTGTGTGCTACAAGGGTGAAAAGATTGTGAGCAAAACACCAAGACAGCCAGTCAAGCTGTCTAAGTGTAAGCATATTCACATCTGCACTGACAGTGTTCAAAGCAATGGGTTTCAAGTGCAAAAAGATCAAGGTAGATCAAAAACATTTAAATAACAGCCAACCCTTCTACAACTTCTTTCATTTCAAGTATCAGTCTTCATAAATCTGAGAGCATCTTTCTGCACTCTTCTTCAGTGAAAGCATTATAAGTTCTCAGAACAAGGAGGGGAAAAAACAAACTTGAAAATAAAGCATTATTTTGTGCTGTACACATAGGGTAAAGAAAACCGAGCATACATGTTAACCCCAAATGTTAAGAGCCCAAACAAAGTCAAGCAGCCACCATCACTTTGATGAAGAACATAATGAAAATCATCTGCCTGATAAAATGATCAGTTCTTAGTCTTTTCCCATCAAAACAATTGCTCTTTTTTCCTCCTTACATATGAATCACAGTAAATCTCAACACTGAATATTTAGTCTTGAAAGATTTTTTTTTATTGCCACTGCATAAAATGATGTCATACTTTTGATTGACATGTGCGGCCATGCTGATCTGCATGGTTTGAGAACAAAAGTTGAAAGACATTTGGATGTTTTAGCGTTAAAAAAAGAAATTTATTCTAAGTTGTTTTAAACAATAACAGTGCCATAAAACCTTATCAAACAACACCAGATAGAACGACCACTATGGAAACTATTTAAAGTGTTTGATTAGACCTACAATCTGTCACTAACTATCCGATAATTCTCAATCAGGTCATCTGGACAGTTTCTTTTTAGTAGAAACGTTTCACCATCACTCCAGAGGGCTTCATCAGTCAGAGTAGTTCCAGCACACTTTTCCCCCACCAAGCCGTAAACAACTTAAGTGGACCAACCAGTTTGCTGGAGCCAAGATGGTTTCTGGAGGCCGTCCTGTACCTCGTCGACTCCTCCCAGGCAGGCAGCCAAAGTGGTTCAAGACAAGAAAGTTCATGCTCAGTAATGACCTGATTGAGAATTATCGGATTTGAAACCTGGATTACTGAGCATGAACTTTCTTGTCACTAACTATGTTTGAAGAAATGCAAATGTTTGTTTGTTTGTTTATTAAATTTGTTCATTTTTTTACAAAAGAAACACAATACAAGACAATCCCATAAATGATAAAGTACAAATTATAAAAAAATGAAAGGTAGCAGAAAGAAGAATAAATCTTATCATATCTGCCCCTTTTTTCAAACAATCAGATTAAACAATAATAATCTTCAACCAACAGTACAAAATGACTAACTCTTTCTAATTTTCAGTGTTGGGTGTAACGCGTTACTTAGTAACGCGTTACAGTAATCACATTACATTTTGCAGTAACGTAGTAGTGTAACGCACTACTTTGAAAATGCCTGTAATATATTACAGTTACTAACAAAACCTTACATTCGTTACTTGCGTTACAATCAGGACCTTTCGGAGAATAGTTTTATTTATTTATTTTATTTACCTTTCGGAGAATAGTTGTGGTACGACGAGGACGACGGAGCGGACCATAGACATTATATATAGATATCTATGGAGCAGACTGTCACGTGGGGAAAACAAAGACGTACGCGATGACGTCGGAACGTCATACGTCAACGTACATAGACATATAAAGGTACATAGACATACGGCCTCTGTCACTAGCCTCGCGAGAACTGCCACCTGCAGTAAGCCTCGGTGGCAGTTCTCGCGATGTTGGGGCTGGCGCGGTCGAGAACAAACCCGGAAAAACACAGAGATGAATGTAACGAGAGAGGACGCGTCCCTGCCAAAAAAGTTAAGACTTCGTGTAAATATGTTGAAAAATGGGACAGCGAATTTACTTTCCTAAAGTTTATTACGCGTTTTTTAAGATTTGTAACCGCGACTTTAGTGTCTCTCTCTCATGGGGGAAGGAACGATGTCCGTCAGCATGAAAAATCCGTCAAGCACAAAGGTAAGCCTGTTAGATTGTGATAACAGCCTATCAGCCTCTTTTAAACCAGTTATGTTATCATAACATAACTGGTTTGAAAGAGGCTGATAGGTAGTTATTTTAGATTTCTTGTAAACCTGTCTGTTCTGTTTTATTTTTTTTAAACAGAAGTTTTACATTTTGATATTGTCATACCTTTTGAATGGCACATTTACATATGCATTGTGCTTGTTATGTAGCACTGCTGTTTTACTTTTTCATCAAAAATGAGTGTCAAAAAGATCTCTAATATCATTATTGAAAGATAAAAATTAATACAGGTTAAATCTCAGGTACAGTATTAGAGTAATCCAAAAGTAATGTAACTAAGTTACTTTCAGAACTGAGTAACTAAGTAGTGTAATATGTTACTTTTTTAAAAGTAACTAGTAATGTGTAACTAATTACTTATTTTGGGTAACTACCCCAACACTGCTAATTTTCTAACTAATACAATACAAATTACGTAATTTCAGGACAGTATTACACTCTATTTCATTTTATGATTATGTTTATTAAATGTTGGTGTTTTGGTGTTGGTGAAACTTTTTATACTTTTTTTTACTACTATGAAAAACTACTATGCAAAAAACTCAGGACAGTAATAAAATTTTATTATTTCATTTTATGGTTGTTTATTAATTGTTTAGTGTTTAAATGGTTACTGTTGCACCGAGGGACTGAGAGAGAAATGCAATTTCAATCCTGTGTATGTCCTGTACATATTGCAGTTCTGACAATAAAGTTGACTTTGCCTTTTGACTTTTGACTTCATATATATATTTTTAACAAATTTATTTTGATCATTTTCTTAAATGTAAACATTGACTTGGCATATTTAACTACATTCTCCAAGCCATTCCATAATTTAATTCCCTGGATTGAGGTAGAACGTTCCTTCAAACTAGTTCTGAATTGTGGTTTTACAAACATCTCTGTTCCCTTAAGGTACTAACAACTTTGTCTTTTAACAAAATGCATTTGGATATTTAAAGGTAAAGCGTTATTCTGAGCCCTATACATAACTGATAAAATATTATAGTCTACCAAATCATGGAACTTCAATAACTTCAGTTGATAAAATAATGTACTTGATGGATGACGGTAATGTTTTCTAGTGATAACTCTTACAGCTCTTTTCTGTAATACAAAAATAGGCTTTGTGATTGTTTTACACGCTTTCCCCCAAACATCAATACAATAGATTAAGTGTGGAACAATGATTGTGTTATACAACAAATACAGAGCTTTATCATTCAATAGGTCTCTGACTTTGTACAGTACTGCAATCGATTTAGCTATTTTTATTCTTACAGAATTTATGTGTTGTTTCCATGTCAGTTTGTCATCAATGATAACACCCAAAAACTTCACCTCACTCACTCTACAAATCTCAACACCCTCAATTTTGAGTGGAACATCAACAGTTTTCTTTTTATTACTGAATATCATGTAATTAGTTTTTTCTAGATTTAATGATAATTTATTGATTTTAAACCAAGTTTGTATCTTGACAAATTCTGTCTTTATCAATTCCAACATTTGTTCTACATCTTCACCTAAACAGAAAAATGTGGTATCATCAGCAAAAAGTACACATTTAAGGAGTCCTGACACATTTACCAAGTCATTCACATATAAAATAAATAGCTTTGGTCCAAGTACAGAGCCTTGGGGAACTCCACATGTGATATTACAGAGGTCAGATCTTACATCATTTATTTGTACAAATTGTTTCCTATCTTTTAAGTAGCTAGATACCCACTGTAATGCTGGTCCTCTAATACCATATTTGTTCAGTTTTTCAAGGAGAATGGTGTGATCAATAGTATCGAATGCTTTTTTTAAATCAACAAAAATACTGATACAATATTGTTTTTGATCGACAGCAGTAGTTATTTGTTCCATTAATTCCATGAGAGCCATTGATGTAGAGTTTTTTGCTCTAAACCCATACTGACTGTTGCTTAGAATATTTTGTTTATCTATAAATTGATCTAGTCTGTTTACAAATAGTTTTTCAAGAATTTTTGAAAACTGTGGTAACAAGGATATAGGTCTATAATTGTTGAACACACATTTATCACCATTTTTAAAAAGAGGAACTACCTTAGCTACTTTCATATTATCTGGAAATATTCCTGTTGAAAATGATAAATTACATATATATGTAAACGGCTCAATAACATGGCTCATTATGTCCTTTACAAACATCATATCCATGTCCACCCAGTCTTTTGATCTCTTGTCTGTAAGATTTTTTACTACATTCATTATTTCCTCTTTGTTAGTTCCATTTAGAAGAATACTGTTTGCACAACCTGTAATTGAATGGCTCACATTATTATCTACTTTTGGTATTTAGCTGCAAGGCTTGATCCAACATTCACAATAATAATAATAATAATAATAATAATAAACTTTATTTGTATAGCACCTTCCTACAATGCCTTGCATTGACCAAGGTGCTTAACAGGATAAAAAGATGAATAAACTGGAACAATAAATCAATGAAAATAGAATAAGAAACAACAGCAATAAAAGAAGGCAATGGAAATAAAAATGCTACATACTAAAATACCAAAAGTAATAAAAGTTACACACTGAAAGCTTTTTTGAACAAGTGGGTCTTCAGTCTGGTTTTAAACAGAGTCAGATCAGAGGTGGCACGCAGCTCAAGGGGGAGACTGTTCCAGGCTTTTGGGCCGGCAACAGAAAATGACCGGTCTCCCCATTGTTTGTACCTTGAGCGAGGCACCTCCAGCAGGTGTTGACTGGCAGATCGTAAAGCTCTGCCGGGCTGGTGGACTTCCAAAAGTTCTGAGATGTAGAGAGGTGCAAGTCCATTCAGAGCTTTGAAAACAAACAGCAGCAGCTTGAACTGTATCCTGAACTGAACCGGGAGCCAGTGTAGAGAGGACAGGACAGGAGTGATGTGTTCATATTTTCGTGTGTTGGTCAAAAAGCGCGCGGCAGAGTTCTGTACAAGCTGTAAACGGGAGATGGAGGATTGATTAATACCAACATCCAAAGCATTACAATAATCAAGTCTGGAGGTCACAAAGGCATGGATGGCCTTCTCCAGATCACTACGGCTGAGAAATGACTTTACTTTAGGCCCTGTTTACACGGACACTGTGTGGGGGAAACGGATGTTTTGGGTATGTTAATTAGGTGAAAAGTTTTGCGTTGACACGGTCGAATTCTGTGGATACGACTCTCTCCCCCTCCACCCCCCGTCCTCATGATTTCACTGTAGTTACCATGCTGGGCCATTAGATGGCGCTGGGATTTTTGGAACCTTCACTACTTTGCATGCATGCTACCTGAGGTAAACAGCAGCCGAGGCAGCCTCCTCGTCTGCTTTCCTCTCTGGCTAAAATCTGCTAACTACAAGTTGTTGTCAACAAGTTAAAGCTGGAATTTGGATAAGAGTCAACAGATTTGACACCAAGCAGGACTCTCTTCATCTAACAAGCTGCATAGCCTATAACAATACGCTGCTCCGAGTCAACAGCTGCATTTAAAAACAGTCTTAAGACTCATCTCTTCAGACAGGCGTTTGGTTAACTTTGTACATTGTTTTTAGAGCTAGTTATGTTTTACCTTTTTGTATAGTATCTCTGTGATTTTTGTATAGTATCTCTATGATTTTATGATTTTATTTCTGTGATTTTATAATTTTATGATTTTATTTTTCCTCCTGTGAAGCACTTTGTGACTCTCATGTCTGGGAAATGTGCTATATAAATAAAAATTACTTACTTACTTACTTACTTACATAGCACACCAGACGCTGAGTGGACTGTGGACCAGAACCGGACTTTACTCCGTGATAAACAGCTGACTTACAGCAGGTAAATCAACATTCTTAATATAATGTTTGCTTGTGTTTACTTTGATCACACAACAACAGAGTTTTTATTTATTTATTTATTTATTTATTTCTGCCAGGTGGAGAAGCTGTCGTTCCAACAAACAGGCAGACGGTTCGGCGGTTCTGATGGGTCCAGATGAACACACAGCAAGAGTCCAGTTCATTAACGTAGTTACAGTTCGGTTCACGTGTTTTAATAGTGTGTTCAGTTTAATTCTCAGTGTTTGTGTTGTAAACTTTGTGGTGCTGAATAAATAAATAAATAAAAAATAAACCTGGTGTCTTCATTTTCACAGCACGTTACGCACTGTTTAAAAAATGTAACGAGTCCAGATAGATACTGTAGTTCAGATAAATTTACATCTCCCACGCCAACATAAATACTGTTTATTATTGTTAAACTGTTATATTTTGCAGCGTGACACGTGAAATGTCAGACTGTCCGCGCATGCGGGCTGCGCGCATGTGGTTGGCACAAAAGCTCCACGGGAGATGTTTACATTTTCAGCGGGGTGTCAGCGAAAAACTTCCACCTTGAAAGCAGGGTCAGAAAAGTATCAGAGTCAAAGAGGGGGGCCAGCAGCATCGTGTAGGCGTTAAGCAAAGTCGCAAAGAGAAAGTAGCGGTTACACTCAAAATACGTGCCGTGTAAACTGGCCCTTAGAGAGCAGACGGAGCTGGAAAAAGCTGGTCTTGACAACAGAACTGATCTGTTTATCAAGCTTTAAGTTGGAGTCAAGCTGCACTCCAAGATTTCTGACCACCGGGTTGAAGTGGGGGAGGGGAAAACCAAAACTGGGACTGGGAAGGATGTTGCTGGTGTCATCAGGTGCACCAAATAAAATGCATTCAGTTTTATCTGTGTTTAGGTGGAGGAAGTTTTGAGAGAGCCAGTGCTTAATGTCATTTAAGCAGTTGACAAGAGTGTTTGAACTGAGTGAGGGGTTGGGAGTGACTGGCAGATAGATTTGTAAATCGTCTGCATACATGTGAAAAGACAGGTTATGACGTGCAATGATTGATCCTAATGGCAGCATGTAAAGAGAGAAGAGGACTGGCCCTAGAATAGATCCCTGTGGTACGCCAGAGGTCAGAGGGGTTGATGAAGAGGAGGACAGATCACCTATCATGACAGAAAAAGTTCTCCCAGACAGGTAAGATTTGAACCACAAATGTTGATTAAAACCATTTACAATTTCATTTTCATCGTGAACTTCATCGCTGTCTTTTACAAAATATTTTGAAATACCAGTTTTTGCTTTATGATTCTTCAGAACACTATTCATTACTCGCCATGTTGCTTTCATATCACCATTACTTTTATCTAATAATTTACTATAATATTCTTTCTTATGTTTCCTTATAATCCCTACTAATTTATTTTTATACTTTTTATATTTTTCTTCAGCGTTCTGAGTTCGCAATTTCAAGAAACATGAATACAAATAATTCTTTTTTTTACAAGCATTTCTCAACCCTTTTGTCATCCATGGTTGGTCAACGATATTTCTCTTTGTATGATTTGTTTGCACACAATTCTTTTCATACAGAGCTTCCAAGATATTCATAAACTCATCATATGATCTGTTCACATCATCAACATACACATCATTCCAGTCTTGTTTATCTAGATCCTCTTTCAATTTTTCCAAAACTTTTTTTGATGTGTTTATGATCTTTTTCTTCTTTGTAACTGCTTTTGTGATGCTTTGATCATTTTTATAGATTGTGAAAACTGGTAAATAAACCAGCCACTAGGGAGCACAAGCCAGTGTATCTCTTGTGCCGGTCCCAAGCCCGGGTAAATGGTGAGGGTTGTGTCAGGAATGGCATCCGACGTAAAACACTTGCCAAAACCATAATGCGAGTTCATCAAAGTGAAACCATACCGGATCGGTCGAGGCCCGGGTTAACAACGTCCGCCACCGGTGCTGTTGACAAACAGGGTGCCGGCGGAAATTGTACTACTGTTAGTCGAAGACGCCGAGGAGGAAAACGTGTCAGGAGACAGAGGGAGAGGAGGAAAGTGAAGAATGTAGGACTGAGGGTTGCAACTCTAAATGTGGGGACAATGACAGGCAAAGGTAGAGAGCTGGCTGACATGATGCAGAGAAGAAAGGTAGATGTTTTATGTGTCCAAGAGACCAAGTGGAAGGGCAGCAAGGCTCGCAGTATTGGAGCAGGGTTTAAACTGTTTTACCATGGTGTGGATAGAAAGAGAAATGGAGTAGGGGTGGTCCTGAAGGAGGAGTTGGCAAAGAATGTAGTAGAGGTGAAGAGAGTGTCAGATAGGGTGATGTGTCTGAAGGTAGAAGTAGAAGGTCTGATGCTAAACATAGTCAGTGGTTATGCTCCACAGGTTGGATGTGATGAGGAGGAGAAAGATAAATTTTGGAAAGATTTGGATGAAGTGATAGAGAGTATTCCCAGGGAGGAAAGAGTGGTGATTGGAGCAGACCTGAATGGACATGTTGGTGAAGGAAACAGAGGGGATGAGGAAGTGATGGGTAGGTTTGGTGTCAAGGAAAGAAACCAGGAAGGACAGATGGTGGTGGATTTTGCCAAGAGAATGGAAATGGCTATAGTCAATACCTATTTCCAAAAGAGGGAGGAACATAGAGTGACCTATAAGAGTGGAGGAAGGAGTACGCAGATCGACTACATTCTGTGTAGAAGAGGAAACCTGAAGGAGATTGGAGACTGTAAGGTTGTGGCAGGGGAGAGTGTGGCCAGACAGCATCGGATGGTTGTGTGTAGAATGACTGTTGTTGCGAAGAAGAGAAAAAGAGTAAAATCAGAGAAGAAGACCAAATGGTGGAAGCTAAAGAAGGAAGAATGTTGTGAGAAATTCAGAGACGAGCTGTTAAAGGCTCTGGGTGGTAAGAAAGAGCTTCCAAGTGACTGGGCTACTACAGCAACAGTAATTAGAGAGACAGGTAGGAAGGTACTTGGTGTGTCATCTGGACAGAGAATGGATGATAAGGAAACCTGGTGGTGGAATAGTGAAGTGCAGGACGCCATTCAAAGAAAGAGATTAGCCAAGAAGAAATATGACAGTGAGAGGACTGAAGAGAGGAGACAGGAATATAAGGAGATGGGACATAGAGCAAAGAGGGAAGTAGCTAAGGCAAAGCAGAGGGCGTACAATGAGTTATATGGGAGACTGGACACTAAAGAGGGCGAGAAGGACTTGTACCGATTGGCAAGACAGAGGGATCAGGCTGGAAAGGATGTGCAGCAGGTTAGGCTTATTAAAGATGGGAATGGGAATGTTCTAACAAGTGAGGAGTGTGTGATGGGAAGATGGAAGGATTACTTTGAGGAGCTAATGAATGAAGAGAATGAAAGAGAAAGAAGAGTGGAGGTAATAGAAACGGTGGACCAGGAAGTGGGAAAGATTAGTGAGGGTGAAGTCCGGAAAGCTCTGAAAAGAATGAAGAAGGGGAAGGCAGTAGGACCTGATGACATACCAGTGGAGGTTTGGAAATGTCTCGGAGAGATGGCAGTGAGGTTTTTGACTCAAATATTTAATGGAATATTTGAGGGTGAGAAAATGCCTGAGGAATGGAGAAGAAGTGTGCTGGTTCCCATTTTTAAGAACAAGGGTGATGTACAGAGTTGTAGCAACTACAGGGGAATTAAGTTGATGAGCCACACAATGAAGATCTGGGAGAGAGTTGTGGAAGCAAGACTTAGACAAGATGTAACTATCTGTGAGCAGCAGTATGGTTTCATGCCAAGAAAGAGCACCACAGATGCCATCTTTGCTTTGAGGATGTTGATAGAGAAGTACAGAGAGGGTCAGAAAGAACTCCATTGTGTGTTTGTGGATTTAGAAAAAGCATATGACAGGGTACCAAGAGAAGAGGTGTGGTATTGCATGAGGAAATCTGGAGTGGCAGAAAAGTATGTTAGACTGGTACAGGACATGTATGAGGACAGCAGGACAGTGGTGAGATGTGCTGTGGGTGTGACAGATACCTTCAAGGTGGAGGTGGGATTGCATCAAGGATCGGCTCTGAGCCCCTTCTTGTTTGCTCTGGTGATGGACCGACTAACAGATGAGGTCAGGCAGGAATCCCCATGGACTATGATGTTTGCAGATGACATTGTGATCTGTGGTGAGAACAGGGAACAAGTGGAAGAGAACTTGGAGAGGTGGAGGTATGCTCTTGAAAGAAGAGGAATGAAAGTCAGTCGTAGTAAGACAGAGTACATGTGTGTGAATGAGAGGGAGGCCAGTGGAACAGTGAGGCTACAAGGAGCAGAGGTCACAAAGGTGCAGGACTTCAAGTACTTGGGGTCCACTGTACAGGAAAATGGGGAATGTGGTAAAGAGGTGAAAAAGAGAGTCCAGGCAGGATGGAGTGGATGGAGAAAAGTTTCAGGAGTGATTTGTGACAAAAAGGTGTCAGCAAAGGTCAAAGGAAAAGTTTACAAGACAGTGGTGAGACCAGCTATGTTGTATGGTCTGGAGACAGTGGCATTGACAAAAAGACAGGAGAAAGAACTGGAAGTGGCAGAAATGAAGATGCTGAGGTTCTCCTTAGGAGTGACAAGGATGGATAAGATCAGGAATGAGATCATCAGAGGTACAGCACATGTTAAACAACTGGGAGATAAAGTTAGGGAGGCCAGACTGAGATGGTTTGGACATGTCCAGAGGAGGGACAGTGGGTATATTGGTAGAAGGATGTTAGAAATGCAGCTGCCAGGAAAAAGACAAAGAGGGAGACCAAAGAGGAGATATATGGATGCAGTTAGAGAGGACATGGAGGTAGTTGGAGTGAGGACAGAGGATGCAGAGGACAGAGTGAGGTGGAGGAGGATGACTCGCTGTGGCGACCCCTGAAAAGGGAAAAGCCGAAAGAAGAAGAAGAAGAAGTGAAAACTGGTAAATGATCACTTAAGTCGGTCGTTAAAATACCACCTATCACATCCCCATTTGTTATATTTGTGAAAATATTATCGATTATTGTGGCACTATGAGTTGTAATTATTGTTGGCTTTGATATCAACATATCACATCGTTTTTCTAACAGACAGACAGAAAACTGAGTTCTCAAGCAATGATGTGACTTTTCATGACAGCAGGTGTTAAATACAACGAACAAACTCAGTCGGATAAAAACTAGATCTTTACTTTGTTTCTTCTAAACTGTCAGTGTCAGGAAATGTGTTTTTGTCAGTTATGTTCATAGTTTTTTGTTTTAATTATTAGATTATAGTACTCAGAGAAAACCTGAAGGTTATGCACCATAACTCATGTTCCCTGCAGGAAGGGAATGAGGTGCAACATACATGCTATGGGAATTGCTCCTCCACGCAATTACCTGAAGGATTACATTAACGCCTTTATGGCTAGGGCGTCAACGTCGCGCCAGAGGCCTCGCCCTCTGGGTATTTAAGCGGCTGACGCCCATCCATCTTTCTCCAAAATTGCACTTCACCGCGCTTTCAGCAATGAAAAGGGCCAGATATGTTGCACCTCATTCCTTTCCTTCAGGGAACATGAGTTATGGTGCATAACTTTCAGTTCCCTTTCAGTCAAGTTCTCTCGGTGCAACATACAGGTAGTACCCGACTTACGAGCGAGTTCCGTTACAACGAGTTGCTCGTAACATGGAAATCTCGTAATTCGGAACGGCCGCCACGTGTCTCGTAAGTCCGGAATTTCGCTCGTAAGTTGGAACGGTTTTGCTAGCGCGACTACAAACACTCGTTTTTCATCGAAAAACTGCTTACGAGTGCATAAAAATGATCGGAAACGTGTGTCCACATGTTTAGCTAACGAACTGTGGTGAAAAAACACAGAAAAACTTGGTATTTTTTGCGTTTTTTCCAAAAATTCGCCAGCTCGTAAGTCCGGAACCTCGTAGGTCAGAGCGCTCGTAAGTCGGGGACTACCTGTACTTGCTATGGGAACGTAATTAATTCACACCCTTGAAATGCCCAGTAAAATACATGCTAGTGTGAACGTCTGCCTTTGACCAGCAGGCATCTCAAGGCTACCTTCTACTGTGTGTTAGAAAGGACAGCCTGAGTGACATCACACGCAGTAACATCCAAACTGTAAGTGTTTAATGAGCTCCAGTTTGCAGCAACACAAATGTCTGCAAATGGTACACCCTTGAACAGTGACCACGAAGTGGCCAAGCCCCTAGTAGAGTGAGCGTGCACTCCAGAGGGCACCTGTTGACCTTTGCTACTGTACGCCCTCTTAATGGCCTCAGTCACCCAATGTGAAAGGCGTTGTTTTGATAGGGCCTTTCCGATAGCAGGAGCTGCAAAGCATACAAACAGTTGATTTGTTTTTCTCCATCCGGCTGTTCTTTGCACGTAAGTGCGTAAAGCTCTCACGGGACAGAAACCCTTCAGCCTTTCCTGTTCCTGAGTGAGGACAGGAGCAGGTGGGAAGGATGAGAGATCAAAGTCCAGACTCCTATGGTTCAAAGTCAAGACCTTGGGGTTGTATGCGGGATTAGGCCTTAGGGTGACCTTTGACCTGTCAGGGGCGAATCTGATACACACTGGATGTACAAACAATGCATGCGTTTCGCCGAGCAAATGGCCAAGAGTAGAGCGGTTTTATAAGATAACAAATCTATCTTAACCTCACTCAGTGGCTCGAATGGAGGATCACAGAGAGCCCCCAAGACCAGGCTAAGATCCCAACCAGGGGTCAGGATCCTGCTGGGTGGTTTTATTCTTAGCACGTCCTTCATAAATCTTATTATGATTGGATACGCACTAGGTATCCTGTGTCCCCAGCCTTCGTGACAGGCTGAAATAGCTGATAGGAAAACTTTATTCATTGAGAAAGAATGACCTTTTTCTAGTAAGTCCTGAAGGAAAGTCAGGAGCTGAGCCAGGTCGCACGAGTAAGGAATAATATTTCTTTCTGTGTATCAAGCTTCAAAAATACGCCACTTCTGTGCGTAGAGAGACCGTGTTGACATAGCACGAGCACTTTGGATAGTTTTTACCACATTTTCCGGCAGGCTTGATGCCATCAGCTTGTTCTTCTCTGCTAACAAGCTGATTTTTTTAACAGCTCCCAGCCTAAACGGCGAGACTACTTCTTCTGGTGACATAGTTTGACCCTGAAGAAGAGCAGTTGGTGTATCCAGTTCCCCTCCAGGGGCCCTGGAAGCTGTGACCCCTTGGGGGTCAACCAAGTTGGGGAGAAGACCTTTTTGTTGATGTGCTACCAGGTTGCTCTGATCGAGAATGATCGAGGACAGATGCAACCCGTTGTCCTTATTAGACAGAAGTGGAGCAGAATGTCTGTTTTCTCTCTCCTTGTTTGGGGTCATGGGATTGAGAAGCTGCGAGTTTTGTAAACGAGCAGATCTCCTGACCCCAATTTGTTTAATGGATGGGTCCAGTTTACTGGTCCTCGGCCTTAACAGAGCGTTGGAACCAGACAAACCGGCCGGTGTTTCACCTGTTGTGGGGATATTGTTTAAAAGCAGAGCTGAACCAGCACAGTGAGAAAGGTCACGTGCTGCCGTATCACTGCTTGGACGTTGTGTGTCGTTCATTAATGATAAAGGGACAGCTGCAACGTGAGAACGTGGATATGATTCTTTGTGCTTGGCAGACTTTAAATTGCCTGGTGATAGAGAGCCCAGTTCCCTTCTAATAATAGGAAAAGGAATCTGATTCAGCTCTGATTTGTTTACGTACACAGCAGTTTGAACACAATTGCTTTTGTGAACGTGTGAAGCTTGTGGTTGCTTGTGGGCTCCTGACGTGGCCCCCCCGTCGTTAGATTCTGTCGGCGCGCCTCCCTGAGGCCAACGGCATAACTTTAGGTCTAACATTGGGGGGGGGGGTTATGCTCTCTACCTATTTATTTATCAAATAAATTACTTTTTTTATGATTCAGGATATTTTAGGGTTAAAATATATTGTAATGCTTTTACTGTGATTTACTTAACTCTCCTGTTTTCTCTGTATTTATTCTGCTAATTTTTTGTTCCACATAGGTTCAACAAGTAAGAAAAAAACTAGCTATTTTTCTGCATTTTTTTCAGCCATAACACACATTTTACATTTTTAAGATTTATTATATAACATACCTTAATTTCACAATTTTCAAAGAGTGTGTATTTACCTGATTCACTACAGTTTAACTAGGAAAAATTACAACAAATGATTCAAATACAGCCATAATATGACAAGAGCAGAGTAAAACCCTGCATGTCATCTTCAGCAATTATGCTTAAATGTTCATATTGTGTAAATTGAAATCATATTAAAGTTACCTAAAAACAAGAGAGTTACAGCTGTGTATTTAACCAGTTCATTTCAACTGTGTTAAAGCACTTGCAAGACTATGGCAGTTTCAAATCATTTGATTTTGTGAGTGCAGCAATTATCTATGAAAGAAAGTCAAAAACACAAAAGATAAAAAATTTTCACCACTGTATTGACACCAATAAACTATGTACAGCAAAAGTCTTGTGCACAATTCATTACAACAGTCTACATCAAAGAATACCGTGTGGCAAACTGAAGAGTATATTACACTTTGACTCTAAACAAACAAAACCATGTGAATACTGCCCATCTTTGTTATCAGCCTGTAGCTGTTTTTGGACTTTCAAACAAAAGCACCAAACACCTGTTTGTGTCTTGGTGTGGAATAAATAAATAAATGTTTCTTCAAACGGTGACATCACGCAGCACGTGACACCAGGTGAAGTTGACACACACATCCAGAGTCTTCACCCGCTTCGGATGTTATCAACCATTAAATGGCAATTATCAGTCATTATCATCCCTATGCGTAGCGGTCAAATTGCCCCTCCTTACCTCCGGTTTAAAGGTACGTTGTCACAAGTGATGACAGCAGGCTCTGCTAATAATGGCCATTGTATGGACTGACAACATCCAAACCGGCTCAGTCTTCATGGAGGAGAACATGAAGCTGAAACACAAAACCCGCCTCGGCCTCTTAACCTTTTACACCCAAGTCTTAAATTTCCGCCTGGCATTTTTTACTTGTTTTTCACTAGAATATATGAAGAAAATGTCCTATGGCCAAGTGCTTCAGCACATTTGTTCAGAATATTTAGAACTTTCAATATCTGGCATTATTTTACATTATACTTGTTACAAAACAACTATAAAAACTGTTTAACATCAAGAAAAAACAAAAAGCGAAATTAGATTTTAGAGATTTTATGCAAAGAAAACACTGCATTTGAACATGAAGTACAGATTTTGCATCACAAATTAACAATTTCAACACTATAGAACATATTTACAATGTTTTTTTTATTGTCACTTATTTTTACAAATAAGAAACAGACTAACAATTCATTCTACTGTAGTTACAGGCGAATTTCCCCTCCCTACATTTCTCCTTATTATCTTCTAAACAAACAAAGTACAAACTGATGAATATTGTAATATATTATAGACTTGATATACTATTCCATCAACAAAATAAAATATAAAATAAAATATAAAATAAAACTATATCCTATTATGTGTACCCAGTATAAGACTATTATCCACGAAGTAACATGCCTCATTCATTCAGAAATAAAATTCAAAAAGTTATGCAATTGATCAAATGTTTTTCTTCAGAAGAACAAAAAGAAACTCCTCCAAATTTGAATCATCCAGGAATCTCCTTATTGTCTTTTCATTCCTTGAAGTGCATTTGTTTGACATATTTTTTGCTGATTCTCATGTTTTTCCTGCTCACTCTGCACGCTTTGTTCGTGCTGAACACAAAAACTCGTATTCCTGGGCTTTCCATATCGTGGGAAGGCGATTACCGTAATACCCCAAAAACAGCCAAAAAGCGCACTTTGTTTTCTTTCAAACACCGTTTGAATTTTTATGATAGCGCAAATCGTTGCAGAGTTACGGTAATGCAAGGTTAGCATGTGTAAAACGTGTCGCTGGCTGCTACTGGAGGGGGGAGGAGGAGGTGGAGGCTGAGAACCGAATGGCAGCTTTTATGCAGAGAGCAGTCTCACCTGCTGAAACACGCTCCTCCGCGCGCACCTCCAGTTAATCCGTGAGCTTGAAATGATGTCATTTTATTGGGAGGGTTATATTGACTGGATCAAATTATTGGGAGGGTTATAACCCCTCCATCCCCCATGTAAATTATGCCTATGCCTAAGGCGCAGACATGTCATGTGTTTGCTTGGTTAGTTTATTGACCGCCCCGTCGTTCATAATGGAGGGGGGGTTGGAGCACGTGATCCCCCTTACCTGTCTCCATGAGTTATGGGGGACCTGCTTGCAGACGCCTCTGTGCCTTTCCGCTACAGACGGAGCAGAGACACTTTGCCGGGGCACATTGATTAGGCTAACACCCCGTGAGCCGTGAGGGAGAGGGGGGATACGGCACCCTCCTTTTATGACGGCTGGCAGGCCAGAGGGACCTGTTCTGCTGAAGTTACTTGTGTTTTGCTGTTGTTTTTTTGCTGTTGTTGTTTTTGAGAGTCAATAAAACAGAAAGGGATGATTTTTTTAGCTTTATTTGTGCTTAAGTGTAACTACATGTTTGGTTTTATGTCACTCACAGCAGGAAAAACATGATTTGTGCACGCAACAGAGTTACCAGCTTTTTATACCGTGCTACAAATAAAGTCTGTACATGAAGATATCATTTCCCGTACCGCATGGGTGGATGATCGTGTAAAGTCAAGACGTGAACCTGGTTCATCAGGCACGCTTTTGTCTGTCGTCCCGGTTCGCCGAGGAGGCCCTGTTTCTGACAACTTGGTGGGGGACAAACCTGTTTTTGCTCCATGTGTGTTTGGTTCGAGGTGGGCCCGGCGGTGGTCTCTGTCGATGCTCATCCTCGTGCGCCGACAGCTTCTGTGGTGGGGCACGCATTGCCGAGCGGTGTCGAGGCTGCGCAGGTCTGCCTCCAGCAGACTCCCTGGGAGGGTGAAGCTTCTCCTGGGAATGCCCAACTGGAGAGCTTCAGCCTGTTTGCACCTTTGGTCCAGCTTGTTCTGAATTTGATCCAAAGCTTTTCCAAACAATCCCATTGGTTCTATCGAGTGTTGGAGAAAAGGCATCTTTTGTCCCTCGGGGAGATCAGTTAAAGTCATCCAGAGATAGCGTATCGCAATGACCACTTCCGCCATGCCTCTGCCCTGAGCAACAGTGGCTGTCCCCATCATACGGAGCACGAAGTCTGTTGCCCTATGGGCTTCAACGAGTCAGCGGTAGCCTGCTTGTCCGTCGTTACCTGGAGCTGTTGCAGCTTTTCAGCTAGGTAAGCCTGCATCAACTCGGACGCGTTCATAGCGCGCCACGAGTCCCTGGGCTCTGTAGCATTTCTCGAGCAGAGAAGCTGAGGCTCGACGAGCTTTGCTGGGAAGAGTTGGTTTTGTCCCGGATGACTTGGGAGCCAGGTGAGACGCCAGTGTGCCCTCAATTTGAGTTACGTTGGCTATTCCCACCTCTTCCATCCCGCCCATGTCGAGGAACTGTGAGAGTGGTAAAAGCATGGGAGCTCTGGGCTGAGGCCAGGTGCGAGTTAGTTCTGTGAGGAAGTCCGGGAACACGGGCATCCTCTGCCTCGTGGCGGCCTACTGCTTTGAGTAAAAATAGTTTCCTGCCAGCCTTGTGACCTGTTGATGAGGCGGAGGCTCTGGCTATGGGATGTGCAACACGTCCGTTGCTCTGCGACACAGCTCGAACAGAGCAGGGATGGACAAATCAGTATCCGGGAGTACAGGAACCGGGGTTTGGGAGAAGTCTTCTCCCTGTTCCTCGAATTCGACGTCTGTATCCTCCGCGGAAAATTCGCCTGAGGCTGAAATCGAGATCTCGTCCTCGTTCATCATGCCTCGAGTGTCGAATTCAACTGTTAAGTCCACCATAGGAGCCAGCACGTCAGGGCTGTCACCCCATTCGACTCGTGTGCTGTCGTGCAGAGCCATGTTCTCGAGCTCTGGCGTGGGAGTGAGGGGCTCGGTGGTGTCTGCATCCGCTGGCACTTCTGGGGTGCCCGTGGCCTTGGTGACGAGGTCAACCCGGTACCACAGCACCGCCTCCAGCATCTGGCTGCAGTGTGGTCAAAAATTGGGCGCATCCAGTGCTGTTTTTACGTGTAACATTCCCAAGCAGATGGGACAGGCCTCATGGGTGTCTGTTGCTACGAGGGAGAAACCGCATCTGCTAGGACAGGCGCGCGAAGTTGGGCTTGCCGTCCTACTTGTTTTCCTTGGAAGTCTTGTCTTTCGCCAGAGGCGCCCCGCCAATAGGTGACGCCCGGGTGCCGCCCACCCACTGGAACTTCCGTACACTAGAACTTCTAGACTTAAAAAAAAAAAAGAAGAAGAAATTATAAAATAAAAATAATTATAAATATATGTATATATGTTTTTAGTTGTGCAGGATAAATATTTTATAGGTAATGATGAGTTATATTCTTTGTTTCAAAAAACGTTTTCTGATTTGTGACGTACTTCCGGTCCCCGAGCGCACGGCTCTTATCCATTGACTCTCATTATCAGTCGCGCATGCATATTCATTCCACATCATCGCAAAAATAATGGAAAGTCGCTGGGCGCTTATTTCCCTGCCCTGGACACGTACAACGTGAGGCTGTACCCACGAGCTCCCGCTACGTGTTTCCGGTGACGTTTTTTTTTCTCCCTCGGGGAACAGAGCTACTCTCAGGTAAGGTTTAAATCAATTGAAAGCCCTTTATCTGATGCCTATTTGCCATTTTGTTGCTGTCAGCTCATAAAAAAAAAGAGTTGCAACAACTCGCGTCATTTTGGTCAGGCATAGAGACCGTGCATGTGGGTTTATCTACACTTGTGGGGTCCGGAGACGAAGACCGAAAGCTCAGGTGACAACACCTCAAGCTACGTTGGAAATTGTAACAGCAATAATTATTGGTTTGCCTTCTTGCCATACTGCACACACAGGTAAGCGATCAATGATTTAAGCAAAATGAGAATAATGAGGATGATTTTACCTTTGAAAGTTTTTATTTAACACAAAATAAAACCAATGGGTCATTTTAATTGCAGTAAACACACAGAAGTAAAAGTTTTCTGTTTAAAAAAAGGAAAATTAGACACATCATGCACTGATCATTTCAACTCCAGTTTGTCATCAACTCTAGTTAAAATATTGTCTAGTCAACCTTGTAACGGATCAACAATGAACAATATTTTAACTTCCTGACATTTTCAAAACTTGGACCAGAGTGTCGAGACATTTAGAGACATCTCTTGTCTCCTAACACCCCATGAACTGACACATTTTAATGTTGCAGCAAGAATTTCTTGTTTCTTGACAAATTGAAAAAACTGCAACGTGAATATAACTTATAACTCAACACATTATATAAAAATGTAGTGTAGTAGAAAGTACAGATACTTCATGTAAAATGTAGTGAAGTAAAAGTACCCACATTTAAATATACTTAATAAATCCCTCATGCTGGCAAGAAGAAAGTTTCCTCTTCTCAATTATTTAATATGAAGGCAATAAGCTTCAACATAATCAATACAGGGGCGGAGTGACCCGTCTTTCTTGCCGACAAAAAAGAACCCCGCCCCGGCTGGAGAAACAGACGGGCGGATGAGACCAGCCTGGAGAGCGTCCCCGATATAGTCCCTCATGGCCTGTTGTTCAGGAGCAGAAAGGGAGTAAAGAGAGCCCCTTGGTGGAGTGGAACCAGGAAGTAAGTCTATGGGACAATCAAAAGGACGGTGGGGAGGAAGAGAGGTGGCCTTGGATTTGTTAAACACCTCTTTGAGATTGTGATAGTCAATGGGTACCTTGAAGAGATCAGGATAATAGTCCTCAGAAACAGTTACATAATCTTTAGACAAAACGGCGTCCATAAGACAGGACAACATACCGTAAACACCGGTGTATAATACGCACTTTTATTGCTCATTTGAATGTCCTGCGTATTATACACCGAAGCGTATTATCTACAGATTTTTTCCCATATTTTTAGACCCATTTTTGGCTCTGATTCGCTGTTTTTCATTTTGGCCTAAAAATGGTGCAGTACCAGTTTTGGCCGCTATGGGCGCTAATGCACCCTGTAGTCTGTTTACCTGCAGACTGTACCTGGAGGCGTATCCTGGCGCCATCTAGTGGCCATAAAAAAGACTGTCACAGCAGCGCGTATTATACACCGAAGCGTATTATCTACCGATTTTTCTGATTTATTTCCAAATATTGGCCAAAGCGTATTATACACCGGAGCGTATTATACACCGGTGTTTACGGTACATTCCTCCGACCAACCTAATATCTCCCTACTTCTCCAGTTAAACCGCGGGTTGTGTTTTTGCAGCCAGGTGGCACCTAAGATCACCGGAGATGTAGGAGAGTTAATTACTAAAAAGTTTATGGTTTCCTTGTGGTTGCCTCCTACGTGTAACGTAACAGGTTCCGTGACCAGGGACGAAGTGTTCAGCGGGTGACCGTCCAAGGCCACCACAGAATGTTTCTTTGTGGAATTAAGTAGCTTAATCCCCGATTCGACTGCAAACCCACAGTCAATTAATTCAGTGTCAGCCCCGGAGTCAATGAACACATTAATGGAGACGGGTGACTTACCCGGGACGACGAGGTCAGCGTTCAGGGTAAAAGGTGAGGGGAGTTCAGATCTTTGGGTCCTGCTCAGTAAACATCCCCTGGCGTTCACTGAGCGGTTCCTTTTACCGGACAGGAGGTGGCAACGTGTCCAGCACCACCACAGTAGAAACAGAGGTTATCCATGCGTCGTCTTTCACGCTCGGCAGGAGAGTCGGCTGTGACCTAGTTGCATGGGTTCCTCCGTGGAGGGACGAGCAGGTCTTGAAGGTTGATTCGGTGAGAGGAAAAGCTGCCGATCCTCTCCCACTAACTTGGTAATAGGCGAGGAGCGTGGACCTCGTTCCCTTGCGCGTTCGGCCAAGCGAAGGTTCACCCTAGTGGCTAGATCCTCCAGGCCCTGAAGCGAGTCGGGGTAACGTTTCAGCGACAATCCATCCTTAATGTCATCGTTCAGACCCCGATAAAAGGCGTCAGTGAGGGCTTCCTCATTCCAGTGACTTCCTGAAGCAACAGAATGAAAGTCAATGATGTATTCGGGTACTCGGCGTTTACCTTGTGTGATGGCGAACAAACGTCTGGCCGCCTCCCGTTCAGGAAGCACCGGATCAAAAACCTGGCACAGTTCTCTGGCAAAAGTCTGAAAAACATAGCAGCATGGTGAGTCTCGTTGCCATTCAGTAGTACCCCACCTTTTGGCCTTGCCGGAGAGGAGGGAGATCATGTAAGCCACCTTAGACCTCTCTGATGAAAAACATGATGGTTGTAGTTAAAAATGTATTTCACATTGTGTGATGAAAGGTCGGCATTGGTCCGGATCTCCCAAGAACAGTTCTGGTGGGGTTAACTTGGGCTCACGGGTAGGTTCTGACGGTGGTCTGATGGCAACAGAGTCCTGCTGGGAAGTTTGGGGTGACATCTCTTTTAACATTTGGACTATGTCACTCATGCCTGATTCTAATTTACTGATAGCTCCTTCGACACCAGAGTGCCAGTCTGTAGAAGGTGAGTGGTCCATAATTTTGGCCAGATAGTTCTGTAACGAACCCCCAAATGGCTGGACCAAAATCACCACAACAGAAAAACAGTTGTAACAACTTTTATTAATATGCAGGCTGGCTCTGCTGCTCTGGTGTCGAGAGGGAACCCACAGGCTGGAACAAGTCTGCAGAATGGAGGAGAACGGTTAGTGGTCAGGCTGATGGAAACAGGAAACTTGACAGTCAATGAGATGCAGCCACTAACCGTCTCACAGATGGAAGGGGGTTCTCAGTGCGTGGAGATGCAGGTCCGCTGCAGGAGGAGCTGTAGCCGGTGAGGGGGGAACAGCCAGCCGTAGCGAAGGTCCGTGACGTAATCCAGTGACGTAGTGGGGATTCCCACAAGCGAGGGTCGACAGCCGGGAAGCAGAAGAGCGTAGATCCAAACAGGAGAAGGCAAAGAGACGTGGTGAGGCAGGCGAAGGTCAAAAGCACAAATCCGATGGGCGTCAGTCCGAGGAGGAGAAGCAGGAGGCGAAAAGTCGGGCAGGCGAGGCGTCAGAAAACCAGGAGATCAAAGAGGCAAGGATACGTGAACCAGGAAATAGGACAGGAAAGAGCGTGTGATATTTACTTACAGATGACTGTGTTCAACTATCTGGCAGAGAGCTGGTGTGGGAGTCTGGTTTATAAAGGGTGCAGCGACAGGTGCAGCTGATCGAACCTAATCAGAGCTGCGGTGTAAACAAACCGGTTTGAAGGTGAAGACAAACATAAACCCACATGCAGCAGAGACAAACTGAAAACACACATGCAGCAGAGATAAACTGAAAACACACCACATGACAGAAGAGACAGAAAAGGAGCCAGATACACCAAGCGATGCACAGAGTGACAGAAAAACTGATCTAACAGGCATGAAAATTGACAATTTCATGTTCAAATACTCTTGAACTGTTTCTCATTGCTGAGACATCAACATGATCGGATAAAAAAAAAAAAACTACATACAATGGGCCTCATGCACGAACATGTTTGTATTTTTATCCTAAATTTCTCCTAATTTTCTTCGTATGAAGCGTTCGCACGAACATGCCACATCAGATTCAACAAACTCTTCTATCCTCAGGGAAAGTGTGTAAATGAGCTTCGTAATATGATGAATTCCACCTGTTCTATCAACCTGCGCGTGCACGCGGAGAGGTTATTTACATAATTCCCACCCCTCAAAACACCACATAAGGCTACGTTTCCTGCCTCTGACAGCAGGACGGTCCGTTCATAAAATTACATCGAATAATAAAAAGAAGAACTGTACAGGTGCAGAGATTGAAGTTCTGCTCTCCTTGATCGAGAAAAGAAATTCTGTCCTTATTAGCAGCGTCACTCATGGGAGTAAATGACCAACTAAAACCAAAGAATATATCTTTATAATAAATGTGGACCTTAAAATATGCACGCGTCCTGGTGGCTCACTGGGTAAAGCATTGCACTGTTAGGTGCTCCTAACCTTATTGAGACCTCGTGGGTTTGATTCCCACAAGGTATGACTATTTTTTTTCCTTCTTTCTTTAGATTATTTATTCATTCCAGATTAAAAAGACTTTATGCTTCATTTCTTGTTGTATTGTAAATAGTTTTCTTGTGATTTTTAAATCTGGAATGAATTAAAAGGAGAAAAAAAAAAGTTGTCCCATGTGGGAATTGAACCCATAAGGTTCGGAACTGCAACGCAACACTCTTGTCATTGAGCTATCTGATATCTATGACTGTGACAGGAGGAGGTCAATGTAAAGTCTGCGTTACCGAAGTCTGCGTTACCGAGACAAATTAAACTTAAATTAATTCATAATTTAAGTTGGTTTCAGTTTGAGATCTTCATATTAATATTGTAGTGTTAGAAAACGGCATTGATAACAAATTGATTTTAATTTAAATACTTTAATCCGTTAGTCATTATTACATTTAAAATTATAATTCGACTTCAAACAGAACCTATTGTCAAAAACAATTGTGGTGCGTGACTTTTTTAAACTCTAAATATTTTCTAAATAACGAAATATGAAGTTATTAGTGGAGAAATTCCGTCTGGATGACAGCAGACCGACTGCTCGTAAAATATACGACAGGTCCGGACCACTCGTAAATTTTGTTCGTATCTGAAAAAAATCGTAGGATACGAAAACATTGTTGAATGCCACAAATGATCCTAAATCACTCGTACGCACAGTTTAAGAACAAATCTGTGCGTACGAACGGTTCGTGCATGAGGGCCAATGTTTTTTGTAGACTATATTAGTCCATTTTATCATGTAATCCTTCAATATACTTATAGATATGGCACAGTTAAACATTTGATTGCTGCAGTACAACTGCCAGATGTTTCCAATTTTTTTTCTCCACTTTTGGGTACATTTACAGACAATGGGAGGATTGACCCACATGTTTTATTGCAAGTCTGTCTGCTATATAAGACAAAAAAATTACAAGAGTGGTATGTCAGTTGGTTGAGCACTGCAGCAGGCAGGTATTTTATAATCTCGTTTTTTTAGATAAAAGTCAACTCTGCCTCCTTTCCAGCCCTGCTTGTCCAGATACTGTTAACATCAGACCTCTGATGTTTTATGGTTAGAAGAAAAAGGAACAAGGTTAGTAAGAGTCACACATCTTGCATCCGCAGGATGGAAATTACTACTAAAACTAGCACAGTGAGCAGAAATTTATAAGGCACTTACTGGTGTCACGTTTTGTCCCATCCTCCCAGTGGTGTAGTCTATGTGATACGCTGGTATACACTGTATACCCACTAGTAAAGCTTGGGGATTTCCGTATAACCACTTAAATGTGCCCAATGATACGTGACAACAAACACGCGTTGCATAAAGATAGATTATGTTCGTTCATAAGGACTCTTCACTGCGCCTGCCATAGTTTTGTGTTCCTCGTGATGTACGTGAGGCTCACAGCCATTGGCTGAGCTGAGCTCACTACCATAGTTCTCTGCTCTGTGATTGGTTTCTTCAGAAGCTCCTTTATGATTGGCTGCTCGGGATGCAGGCGGGCACAAGTTCAATAAAACGGGACAGACATTGTAGGTAGAGCATTTTCGCTAACGACGACAGACTCAAAATGAAAAGGAAACAAGCTACACTTTTTGAATGTTTTTATAAACCAGCTGAACCCGAAGCTACAGAGACAACATTAGAAGAACCTACCAGTTCGACGGCCGAAACCAGCCATAATGAGGTTGATATCTGCATTTCCCCAGGTAAGTGTTGGCTAGTACAAGTTAGCTGAAGCTAGCTCAAGCAGCAAGTAACTGCATGTTTTTATCGACCTTTTCTGATGCCAAACTCCAAAATGCGCATCAAGAAACCTTGATGGAAACACGGTTACTGTCCAGAATTTTACAGTAACATTTCATATAAATAAATATGTGAATATAAAAATGATTTGTTTGTGACAAAGTCTGTCACTCCAATAATCAACAAAATGCTATGCTTTTTACTCTGTTTTAAAACTCCTTGTTTCATTTCACACCCTAGTATCAATAATTCCAAATCAGTTCCTGCAAAGCTTAATCAATAACATGGAGAAGCGTCTCTCATTTGAAGGGGAAATACTACGTGATATGAGCATACTTGATAAAAGCAACTGGCCATCTAAACCTAGTATAAGATATGGTTAGACAGAAGTAAAGAGACTTTGTAGGAGATTTAATCTTTGTGAAAACCAAGCTGTTAATGGCATGAGAGATTTCATTTGGGACAAAAGCAGGGAGCCTGAAAACAAACCACTGATCACTTGCATTCAAACCATTCCATGTAGCACAGCTGAGTGCGAAAGAGGGTTTAGCTTAATGAACAATAAATGTACAGATAAAAGATCTTCTCTGTTATTGTCAAATGTAAGTAATCTTATGATGATCAGTTTAAATGGACCTCCTGTTATACTTTTTGAGCCTAGGAAGTATGTAACAACATGGCTGAGAAATCACCGCTCTGCAACAGAAACAAGAAGAGTAATGAAACCTAAGGAGCCTGAGAACAAACATTTTTGGAACATTTTATAGACACATCATTGATTGACTTACTTATGGTCCATGTTGACATAGAAAATGCCAAAACAAACGTTACAAAACAAAAACAAAAAACAAAACAAAAACAACAACAACTCTGAGTTGGTTCTGATGAATACTTCTGTTATTAATACTTGAATATTTTTTTGGCTATGTACTGTTTTAAAAATTCTACATGTTTTTAATACAAGCCAATTGTACAAGGTTTGTTGTGCATTTATTAAAATGTAAGCATCACAGACATTTTGCAATGTTAAATATGCTTAAAATTCAAAATAAATTGTCAATTACATTGCACTAAATTGCATTTTTGTCTCTAAATGTCCTGATGCATCTCAGTAATCTAGGTAGAAAAAGGAAAAATTAAGTAGGTCCTCCGGATAGGTTTTTGTCTCTAAGCCCAGTATACCCACTACAAAAATGTAGACTACACCACTGCATCCTCCAACACTGTAAACCCTAATAAGTTCACAGAACTCAAATGTTTTTTTTTGTAACAGATTACATAATAAAAATTGAGTGATGTTTTTAAAATTTTTAAGTTTACACAAACTAAAAATTGCATGTGCAGTTGTCTTAAATTATCTGAACATTAACTTATAAATTTTGATTTTTCTCAACTTATAATTAGGGAGTACTTCACATAAAATTTTCAATATTTTCAGCTCATATATACTTGAAATACACTCAAATTTTTTATAATTTTCAACACAAATACGGCTTGAAATAAACTTAAAATTTTCTATATTACTCAGCTCATAATCTGGGAAATATGCCCTCAAAATTGACCCAATAATGAAATACTCACAATTATTTAACAAATTATTTTATTAAATATATATACAGTATATATATATTCCAAACAAAGTGCTTGTCATAAATTAAAACAAACGAAAAAGGAGAAGGCTCCAGCACCTTAAGAGAAAAACTCAAAGGATTAAAACTCTAGCTTATAAATATAATCCATCCTCAACAACAACAATTACAATGTGCTGCCATTTAACACTGTTTAAAAACATTTAGGCACTTAAGGAAACTTAAAAAAAAACACATTAAAATAAAGTACTGTAGTTGTTGTGCCTTACTTCAACTGGCAACATCAGGTACTGCATCAAGGTAGGCGTTAGGCAACAGAACCTTAAACGTGTATAGTGCATGAATTGAACAGTCGTTTCCCACAAGTTATTTTAGTGCATAAACTTTGAGCAATACGCCAATGCGGTTATATTTATGTATTAACAAGTATAAGTATAATCCATCCTCAACAACATTTACAATGTGCTGCCATTTAACACTGTTTAAAAACATTAAGGCACTTAAGGAAACTTTAAAAAAAAACAAAACATTAAAATAAAGTACTGTAGTTGTTTCAACTGTGCCTTACGTCAACTGGCAACATCAGGTACTGCATCAAGGTACCGGTAGGCGTTAACAGAACCTTAAAGACCGTGTAAAGTGAAATTAAATTTGTGTTTTTATTTTGTTACACGGCATAAATATGTGTTATTAATCACCCATATAAATCTGACTGATTAAAAACATTGATTTCCTTATAAAATTAAGTCTCAAAAATCATGAAAAAACATGATTTTGACTTGCTCTAGAACGCTGGGGGCGTGTCGCACGTGGGCGTGATTTCAGCGCAGTACTGCGCCATGTCCAGCCCCCTTCAGAGCTGAGCTGTGTGGGGAGGCATACGGGGGAAGCAGAGATCACCTGCTCTGTTTTTATCTGAGTTCTGGCTTCCAGCAGCTCCTTTTTCCAAGAGTTACGCTGTTTTTAGTGCACTAACAACTCTGGTTATGTTTTTAAAGTTGAGGACACATAACTCCGCTGTTATAATCAGCGCTATTTTAGAAGATGAGCGGACTCGCGGTCCGAACCGGTCACATCGCATGCGGGGTCTGATCGCCACACACACACACACACGCGCGGACTCGCGGTCCGAACCGGTCACATCGCATGCGGGGTCTGATCGCCACACACACACACACACACACACACACACGCGGACTCGCGGTCCGAACCGGTCACATCGCATGCGGGGTCTGATCGCCACACACACACACACACACGCGGGCGCGCGCGCGACCCGGTCACATCGCATGCGGGGTCTGATCGCCACACACACACACGCGCGCGCGCGACCCGGTCACATCGCATGCGGGGTCTGATCGCCACACACACACACACACGCGCGCGCGCGACCCGGTCACATGCATGCGGGGTCTGATCGCCACACACACGCGCGCGCGCGCGGGGGGGGCGGAGGTGCGCGGAGGTGCAGGTGGCATGTGGTCGCTCCAGCAGCACGCCAGTACTGGAGGGAGACGGTCGGTAGCGAGTGAACGGCTCCACCGAAGAACGCATTTATAACGGCTGGAGCTGCAGGGGGTGGGGCTTGTGACCGCGTGACGAAACGCGGTCACATTTAAACCACGCCTAAAAAATCCTGAAAGAGAAATGTGTTTATACACAGTTTGATCTATAACTCCAAAATTAATTGAGCTACAATTTTGAGACTTTTTACTCATTTACAAGATTACAATTACGACATTTATAATGTTTATTGAAGAAAATGTTGAAATTCACTTTACACGGTCTTTAAAGATCCACTGACATCATCTTTGAACTTTGCATAAAATGTCACAAGATATATATCTTGGATCATTCAACTGTTCGTTTTTGCAAACAAAATGATAAATGAATGAAAATTCCTTTCAAAGTGAGTTTAAAATTAAAAACGTGTTTCTTCACGGGACCTCTGACTGCACGCGAATGCAACATCTGTGACGTAGTGTTCTAATATCATCAGTGAACAAGTGAGCCTTTTCACTTTCCCAAAAGATGTAAGACCTTCTTCAAGTATGGAATAAATAAAGTTGCCCCCCCTCGGAGATCCCTCGCTTCCTGAAAAGGTAAGACTCAATTAAATACAGGTGCAGACCTAAATTAGAACCTGTTGTTTCTGCTCATATAACTTTCTGCTTCACAAACTGAAGACAAATCGCTCAAATCTTCACTTAGATTGATAATTTTGTTGTTTTATTTCTTGTCCGCCATGAATATTTTAAAAGGGGCGTTCTAAAGACGTCCTCCTTCCTATGTCACAGATGTTGCATTTGCGTGTAGTCAATGTCCCGTGAAGAAACACGGTTTTTAATTTTAAACTCACTTTGAAAGGAATTTTCATTAATTTATCATTTTGTTTGCTAAAACGAACATAGTTGAATGATACAAGATATATATCTTGTGACATTTCATGCAAAGTTCAAGGATGATGTCAGTGGATCTTTAAACGTGTATAGTGCATGAATTGAACAGTCGTTTCATTAGTTACGTTAGATGTACCCAAGGAGCAGGACAAATGAGTCAGCTAGATTTGTGGGACCACTCGCAATCATTTCATCCTCCACGACAATAAAATGCTCTCAGGGCTGAACATGGCCGCATCAGTAGTGTCATCTGGGACGACTGTCAGAAGAGCCACCGGAGTGTCAGTGAGGTCTGGACCATCTGCTGCCTACAAAACACAAATACAAGAATGAGTTCATTCCTTCAAGTTTACTATATTAATTATGCTAATGATGTCTAGACATTACTGTCACTTAACACCTAGGACTTAGACTGCAACTTGGCTACATGTTTAAACCATTGTCTTTGCTTATATCTTATGTTTGTTTCACACTTATCTTTCACATCCCTCAAATAACTGTTGCAGACTAGATTTTGGGAAATTAGGTGTTTTGACAAAGAAATTATTGTTATTTGTATCGTTGCACATAAGTTCTGCAGCGTGTAGGAAGAGAAGTTGGATTATTTTGTTATGTTTACTTCTAAAACAAATTGAAGCTACATAAAACAAATTGAAGCTACATATCCGCTGTAAACAGAGTCAAACATTATTTTCATTGATCTCCTTTTATTTATCAGTACCGTACTTAAAATACCCTAATCTACTTTAATACCTAAAGCTACATTTTCTGTGAATTTAAGACTTTTTAAGAAATTAAAAATTTCAAATAAAAACTAAGACTTTTTTAAGGACCCGTGGGAACCCTGGAGTTTGTTAAATTGACTTTGAGTTGAGCTCCTGGCTGACGACTAGTAAAAAGCCACCATCAACATAGCTCCGTTACTGTGATTCACCATGGCAACAGGGGAAAAACAAGAAGCAAACATTTTCTGGAGGGATAACACATCAACTCAGAGTTCAGAGTGTAGTTAAAGTCTTTTTTTTTTTCATCAGACCAGTGCTGTTTGTTAGTACCTTCACATTTGGATTACTTCCAGCAAATGGCAGGAAGTCTGCCAGCTGATTTTTGCTTGGTTAAAATCAGCTGGCAGACACGTCAGTTACACCAC
This sequence comes from Garcialebias charrua, assembly GCA_038048925.1. NCBI lineage: Eukaryota > Metazoa > Chordata > Actinopteri > Cyprinodontiformes > Rivulidae > Garcialebias > Garcialebias charrua. The sequence goes on from JBBPBX010009295.1 coordinate 32,973, forward strand.
GTGACTTCTGATGAAGATTGCAGCAAGTAATTGAAAAAAGTCAAGGTTTGTTGAACCTCCTTTATGGAATAGTCCTCTGGAATGGATAGCACAGTATTACTTACATTACAGGTCATGAAGAACTTGGAGGCATCTTCACGCAGGTATACAGGAAGTGCATGAAGGATGAGGGCCCGTCTCATATTTACATCATGTTGTTCCTATGGACCAAAAATATCCATGACAATAGTATTGTATACACAAATACAAACCTTTATCATCCAAATTAATAACTTTGTATTGCAAATACTTTAATAACTCCCAAAGGAAAAAACTTAAAATTGTAAATCAAATTTTATGAAAACAGTTTTTATTAGGACTTCCTAAAATTGAAGCTGATTTGAATATGTGTTCATGGCATAATCCCCTAACCTCGGGGCACAGTTCAGGCACTTTAAAGTATGGCTGCTGTTTTACAATTGTTTCTGAATCATGCAAAGTTCAATATTCACCTGAAGGTCATACACCCTCATGAGCTTGGTTAGCTCCTCCGCCATCTTGCCCGTCATGGTGGCCTTGTCTCTGAATAAGGTTATGAGTTTCGGCATGTATCTGTCCAGCTCCTTGTGTCGCAGGTTAACATTGTTGATTCGGTGGAACTCTGCAAACACCTGTACATGGACACAATTACACAAATGTACAAAGAGGAATAATGAACAGAAATGTGAAGATATTTTAAGAAGTTTTCTGTTGGCAGATAGCAAAACAAAGTACATTTGTATTAGGGATGTGTCAGAACCAAGTTAGAAATGGAAAGTTAAATGTCATTCTTTAAAACAGACTGTACAACATTTTATTTTTTTTACCTGTGAATCCATAAGTAGGGCTGGCCATCTGTCCAAGACGTCTCTCACCTTTTGTACCCCGATATCTGTACACAAGATGTGCAGAAAGATGATTTATTCATTTTCAAAAACATTTCTTAAATAATACATAATGCTAAATAGCAGGATTTAAATATACCAATTATAAACTAAATTACACTAATTATAGTAGAAATGGAAATGTTACAAAAATGAGCAAGTTATTTATTAACAAGCAAAGCATCAAAATTGTGGGCTTTTAGAATTTCCAATTCGGTTATTGATGGTTTTTGTTGTTAACAAAGTATTAAGAAAGAGTCCAAGTGATCAAAATTTTTTTCCTGTGGACCCCACATTTCAAAATAACACATAAAATAAAACCAAATTCACTGGAAGTATTTCTAAATATATCCTACCTTAACGGTTTAGAGATGATCTCACAACCACACACTTGAACCTACGAAGAAATACAAACACAGGCTCGGTCAGCATCACGACACATTACTGTATGTTGTTCAGCATTTTTCGTTTCACGCTAGTACACACACCCACACGAGATGCATGCTAGTTTGCTAATGCTAAGCGTGCTGCAAGATAATAGCGCCGTGCTGAAATGCGCCCAGGAAATTTAGTTCCGCTGTGCACATATTCTCCCGTTAAAAACATTTAATAAGAGAAAAAATAACCGAAACGGTAAGCAGGTGGACAGAACCGGCGAACAGCGGGGAAATCCGACAGAAACCGTAAAGCAGAGATAACGTTACGCTTCAAACCATAGATATCTATGCTTCAAACCTATGCTTCAAACGGCTTCACGGGCCTCTTGTCCCGAGCAAACGTGCATTATGGGAAATGTAGTTCATCCAGAAAAGCCGCGAACCGTAGTTGAAGTAACATCGTATTTGTCACATTAAACGACTTCTGAAGTTATAGCATTCACTGTGCACATTATACAAATGTATCCCCAGCTCATAATTTAAGACTAGTTATCGAAATTCGGTTAAAAAAAATAAAATAACGTTGTCTTGCTTACCAAATCAGGGCTGATGATAAGACGCCGCTTATGAAAACGAGGACAATAAGACTGAGAAAAACTGAGGTGGTGGTGGTTTGAAGCGGGGGTGGGTGGGAAATGCGCCTTGCAAACAAATAAAAACAAATTAAACCGTAGTTCACATCCACAGGCTGGCAAAAAAATTCACCGCATCGAGGCAAATTCAAGATGGCTGACAGACTCATCTCACCCGGGGCCGAGGGAGAGAGACCCCACCCACCAGAACGTGATGACGTTGCTAACGTCACACTGGTTTCCAAAACTTTTGAGTGTTCCAAACAAATTAACTCTGAAATATTGAGCCCTCTTCAATTAAAGTGGCATAAATCTCAACTGAGCTCAAAACTTTATAGTTCGGTCAACTCCTTAACGACATTTGACTGTTGTGAACTTATTAGTTATGAGCTAGTACAACTGTTTGGTAATACAGTGAAACATTTAGCCGACAGTTTAACATAAAATAATATTAAAAACAAGTGTGAACTATTACAGAACAATGTAGCCAAGAGACAAAGATTGGACAATAAAAGCATGTTCAGGTGCTTTTTCTTAAATGTGGCAGTGCATGACTCTGTGTTAGTGTTATCTTTTCTCAGGTTCACTGTCCTCACTGTCTCTTCTGTCTTTTGTGTGAGTCTGCCACTGTGGTAAAGATCATTATTAATAAGTTTAATTGTCCTTCATTTATCACAAACACTGCAAATACGGTGGTAGACTTGAGAAAAAAAATCAACTTTCTTTCTTTCAGGATACATACAGGGACTCGGTTCAATGTAAACCAACAAATGAGAAATTACAGATAGAAATCACCTGCTGATGGGAGTATTGCAAGAAATATTTTTTTTTTTCTTTGTTCCATTCATTCAGTACCGGTAATTCATTTATTTTCTAAACCTGTTCCATTCAGTTCAGGGTGACTGTGACCTGAATCCCATAAACGCATCTTGCAGTTTTAGAGGTTGAGGACATCCAGGACAGGTTGCCAATTCACCACAAGGCAATTTTCCTTCTTTCTGTTTCAGTATTTAGCACACTTGTATTCACCTCCAGCCCCAGTTTTTTTCCCCCCGAATATATAGATCATAGCAAACTGGTGATTAGGGTCTTGCATGGGTTAGGGGGTGACATGGGTCTAAACACGAGCCATGTCACCATAAAGTATGTGTAAAAATCATAATTTTTATTTTCTGACGAGAACACAGGGCACAGATTTAATATTTCCCAAGTTGAAACATCTCATAGAGACAGCTATGCAAAACAATAGATCTAATATACAGTATGTTTACTTTACAGACAAAGGAAACTATTTTTAACACTAAAAATAAAGTTTTGAGTTTTATCCTCCCTGAAAAATATGAGGCAATATAAACCCACATCTATGACATTTAGATCTTGACATGAACTTTATTTTAGCTGTTATTTCAAGAATGGAAAAGACAAAAATTAGTGAAGGAGTCTGTGCTGTGATTAAAAACTTGGTCATTCATGAGCCGTCTAACAGCATCTGATGTTTTATGGACATTGAAAGGTGGGATTTTGAGACAAGATTATAAACAATAATTGTAATTGATATACAGTAGATAGCTATGCTCAATTAGGAGAAAAGTTTACAATTTAGTCAAGCTGGGACCAAGAATAGAGTAGATTGCTGCCATCTCAAAATGCTTCAATCTCAAAACCAATTCATCTAAACATTTTAAGATGGCAGCAGTCCACATTAGTCTTGGCTCCATTTTGTTTGGTCAGAATTAAAGGTCCACTGACAAGATGTTTGAACTATGCATAAAATTGCTCAATATATATATATATATATATATATATATATATATATATATATATATATATATATATATATATATATATATATATATATATATATGTAACAGGTATAAACACTTTGATTATTTTGTAGTGAAATTCTTGCTAAAATATGTATTATAGTTGTCCTGCAGTGTGTGGTTTATAAGCGCCCTCTACTGGTTGGCTATAAATATGACGTAAAACCGGAAGTTCCCCACAGTTGGTCAGCTCTCTGCTGTGATGGCCACACCAGTGGAGGAGCTAACTACATGTTGTTTGTGCTGTGAACCACTCATTTTGCAGTAAAGTTCCACTTCATCCAACCCACTGGCCTCTGAGAGTGTGATTATGACAGGACGGGTCCACAACTGTTACAATGGTGCCGTGACTCAGGACTTCAATCAAGAACATCGAACCTGTAGCCATCCTGTCTGCTGTATCACTTCTTGGAGGCGTTGGTTTGCAGTGTTTTTTGGTTCAAGCTCACACCTGACATGTTAGAATTATAGTGCAGTGTACAAAATGCTGTACAGTGTGACACAGTGAAGTTTTTTTTGTCCCACACAAGTTTTGGATTTTATTTTATTTTATCTTTCAAGTTGGTGATTTTATTTCCCATGGTGTTTTGAATTTTGGATGTCTATTCATTTTCAAATTTCTGAATGATGTCTGCTCCTGGTAACCGCTTCTGGTTTGGCACACCCAGTGGTATTGGTAGGGGCAGGGGTATACCCACTCCCATTCAATTTTCTGTTGATAGTCCTACTCAGAGTGGTGTTAAGGCCTCATTGGATGCATTTCCTGGTCCCAGGGTTCATAATCCTGTTAACCACCATGCCAGCACACCTATGCCCCATGTCACACCTACACCAACTCCTGTTAGTGACAGTTCTGAGTGTGCGGCTGCCCAGATGAGGTCTGTTATCCAGGAGATAGGACATCAGTTGGCTGACAGCATCATGTCACGCATGCAGCCACACAGCACAGTTGCTCCCAGTTCTACAACCACACATACTGTAGTGGGTGGTGAGGGTCAGCCCGGTTGTGTGTCTGATGTATCTCAGGTTCAGGTTGTCATGCAGAGGAAGGTCAAAGAACCTCCATGTTTTGCAGGTAATGACTCAGACTCAATTACAGTGCATGAATGGGAAGATCAGATGAGAACATTTATTAAGAAAAGTGATGTTAGGATTGAAGAACAGGCTGACGAAATCCTTATGCATTTGAAGGGAAAGGCTAAGGATGTGGTTAGGTTTGGGATTAGAAATATCAACACTGACATTAAGGCTAACCCTGATATAATTTATGGTCTCCTCAGGAAACACTTTAGCTCTACTAGATACTCTGTTGTCCCCTTAGCAGACTTTTACTCGACTTTACCCAAAGACCAGGAAGACCCATATGATTACTGGCTGAGACTAAACAGAGCAGCTGACTTGGCTTCTGACTGCCTGAGAGAGCAGGGCAAATCATTTGAAAACCCTGAGATGGAGGTGACCCGTATGTTTATCAGGAATTGTCCCTGTAGAGACCTGGCTCTCACTTTCAGGTCCAAACCTATCCACAAATGGTCGGCGCATGAAACGCTGGAGGTGCTGAATGAGTACCACGCTGAAGTGAGCTGTAAAGAAACTCCCTCAGTGCATCTCAAGAGGACCGTGGACATTACCATGCACAAAGCGGAGGTGAGCCATGGCCTCGTCCCTACACACAGTGGTCAGGAACGCCCGCAGACACATGGTACACAGTATGTCTCTCTGGCAGAGGTGATGTCTATGTTAGAGAGGGTTCTGCTGCATGGAGCCTCTGACCAGTCACAAGTGAGACGGCGAGCTCCACCCAGGCGACCTGTAGACGGCACAGACTATATTGATGGTTTTACTGTTAAGCCATGCATTATCTGCAAAAGCGATGGCCACAGTGCCTTGTCACATTGCCGAGAAAATAGACTTTGTTTCAAGTGCTATGCTCCAGGTCATTCACGCCGAGACTGTCCAACCAAAAGAGCTGCCCCAGAACATCAGGAAAACTGACTGGTCTGCGCCCAGGGGAGGACAGTGCAGACAAACCCAATAAACCTCCCACCACTACTGAGTTACCAGAAATGCAAGATAATGCATCCCTCTATGAGTTGTACAGTAGTACAGTGACCCCATCCAAGAAACTGATATTTCAGGGATCCCAAAGAATAGCAGAAACTGACAGCCTGTTCTACACACCTGTGTCAATACAGAATGGCCCCACCCTCAAAGCACTCTTAGACAGTGGGTCGATGGCCTGTACAATCAGTGAGTCCTCTGTTAAGTCCCTTTTACAACAGTGTCCTGAAATCACAAGAGGCACGGCTGATGATTATGTTATTATAGGCTGTGGTGGACAACGTGTTTTCCCCAAAGACATATATGACCTTGATGTCATGGTTTATGGATGTAGGATGGTGATTCCAACAATGGTTGTTCCAGGCCAGACAGAACAAATGATCCTTGGCAGCAATGCCATCAAGCACATTCTAACCCAACTAAAGAACACTGACAGCTACTGGAAGCTAGTTTCCTCGCCCAACAATGGCCAGACAGCCGACCACTGCCAATTTTTGTCACTGCTATCCAATACAGAGCGATGGAGGGGTGATTGCATTCCAGATAAAGTGGGTACAGTTAAGGTCAAGAGATGTGTGACCCTGAAACCACAGAGCGAACACCTTGTTTGGGGCAAGTTACCTGAATCAGCAGTGATGTCGGCAGGCAGTACAGTGATTGTTGAACCAACGCGATCTAAAGCTGGACTGAAACATATCCTTGTTGGACGAGTTGTTACTCCTCTTTGGGGAGATCGATGGGTGCCTGTTAGGGTCATCAATCCTACTAATCGAGTTGTGGTGCTGAGAAGGAATGCCAAGTTAGCAGATGTGTCTCCTTGTATTGCAGTGGAGGACCTGCCAAAAGCTGACAACGTTGAGTGTAACGTGCAGTGTATGCAGAGCGAAAATGTGCAGCCAAGGTCAGAGGAGGACATGATGCACGCACTGGAGTCTCTGGGTCTGCAAGACATTGACCTGAAGTCATGTGAAGTGTCACTGCAATGGAAAGACAAGCTCCTTGACATCATCGTGCAGAATGAGTCAATCTTCTCAAGGCACAAGATGGATTGTGGAGAAGCTAAGGGGTTTGTTCATCGTATCCATCTTGTCGATGACAGGCCGTTCCGTTTACCCTACAGACGCATACCACCGAGCCAGTACGAGAAACTGAGAACGACTCTGAATGAGATGGAAGAGAAAAATATCATCCAGAAGTCAAACAGCGAGTATGCATCTGCACTGGTCTTGGTGTGGAAACCGAATGGGGACCTCAGAGTGTGCACTGACTTCAGATGGCTGAACGCGAGAACTGTGAAGGATGCTTATCCACTGCCGCATCAAGCTGACGCTCTGGCCGCGCTCGGTGGTAACGCGTTCTTCTCCACAATGGACCTGACATCAGGCTTTTATAATGTTCCCCTGCACCCTGATGACAAGAAATATACGGCATTCTCCTCGCCATTTGGGCTTCATGAATACAACCGTCTCCCTCAAGGCCTGTGCAACAGCCCGGCTACGTTCATGAGGATGATGATGTCCATATTCGGTGATGAGAATTTCACAAGCTTATTGTGCTACCTCGACGATCTGATGGTTTTTGCACCTACAGAGGAAACTGCACTCCGTCGCCTACAGATGGTTTTCTCCCGCCTCAAAGAACATAACCTTAAGCTCGCACCCAAGAAGTGCTTCTTCCTTAGGCGGACTGTGAAGTTTCTTGGACATGTTATTAGTGATGATGGTGTTCGAACGGATCCTGAGAAAGTGAAAGCCATAAACAATGTCCAAGTCACTGATCTTATGGAGTCCGACGGGAAAACACCTTGCCCCAGTAAAATCAGGTCATATCTTGGCATGGTGATATACTACCAAAGTTTCATTGAGGCATGTTCTGCAAAGGCAAAACCACTGTTTAAACTCATGGCTGGACTGGATACCCAAACCAAGCACAAGAGGGGTCGCAAACCTGTCAAAAAGAGAGGTCAGGTGAGGCTGACACCTGCTGACTGGACGGATGCCTGCCAGACTGCTTTTGAGACACTGAAACATGACCTCATTACAAGTGTTACTTTAGCCCACCCAGATTTCGAAGCCCCATTCATTCTGGCTGTCGACGCATCCTACGATGGGATTGGAGCTGTCCTGTCGCAACTGCCTCCTGGTGGAAAAGTAGCCAGACCAGTTGCCTTTGCAAGTAAAACCCTCTCACGTTCTCAGCTGAACTACCCCGCTCACCGGCTTGAATTTCTTGCCTTGAAATGGGCAGTATGTGACAAATTCAGCCATTGGTTAAAGGGCAGACACTTCACCATATGGACTGACAATAATCCATTGACGTATATTCTGACCAAACCCAGGCTTGATGCTTGTGAACAGCGATGGGTGGCGAAGCTCGCTGCATACGACTTTGATTTGAAATACATCCCCGGCCCAAAGAATATCGTTGCTGATGCCTTAAGCCGTGAGCCGTTTGTCCAATCATGCATGGGTCATCGCCTTGTGAACGAGCCATATACCTTGCTGTTGGACCAAGTCAAAGGTGTGAATGACAGAATTGTACAGGATGTCTTCAGAGTGTCCAACAACTGTCAGGCTGTTGTAGAAGATGGTGATGAGTTGTCAACTGAGCAAGCCCAAGACACAGTACCACCAGACTCGAGAGGCTCAATCTCAGCAGAGGAAGTTGCTGCCGTCCTCAATGCTCAGTCCAGCGGAGGTGTGAGTCATGTATTGGGAACCGGTGTTGACCCCAATCTTCTGCTGGATGAAAACCAGTCCTTGGCACTCCCACAGAGCCAGCTTGTCAATTGGCAGGAGGCCGACGACACAATAAGCAGAGCCATGTACTTTGTACGAAGACATAAGAGACCTACAAAACGAGAAAGAGCTGTTGAATCACCAAGTGTGATTAAGCTGCTGAAGCACTGGACTAGACTCACCATTCAGAATGGCATGCTATACAAGGCAAAGAAAGATCCCCACATGAACAGAAAGATCCTCCAGTTCATAGTGCCTGACTCATTGAAGCAGAAAGTTCTCCATGGTCTCCATGACGCAGCGGGTCACCAAGGCCAGCACCGTACCTTGTCTCTTGTGAGGCAAAGGTTCTTCTGGAGCGGCATGGAACGTGATGTTATGAACTATGTTCGATCCTGTCAGCGTTGCATAGTAGGAAAAACACCTGAGCCGCAAAGCCGTGCACCACTCAAGAACATAGTCACTTCCGAACCTATGGAGTTAGTTTGCATAGACTTTTGGACTGCTGAACAGGGCAACAAGTCTGTGGATGTGCTAGTTGTGACCGATCATTTCTCCAAGATGGCACATGCCTTCCCCTGCAAGAATCAGACTGCCAAGGAAGTTGCTCGTCGTCTCTGGAATGGCTTCTTTCTCATTTATGGGTTTCCTCGCCGTATTCATTCGGATCAAGGGGCCAACTTTGAAAGCAAGCTAATCAAAGAACTTCTAGATATGGCTGGAGTACAGAAATCCCATACGACTCCTTATCACCCGATGGGAAATGGTGTCGCAGAGCGATTCAACAGGACTCTAGGAGAAATGATCAGGTCTCTTCCCCCTCAGCCAAAAGCAAAGTGGCCACAAATGTTGCAGCTACTCACTTTCTGCTATAACTGCACGGAGCATGAGACAACAGGGTTTGCACCATTCTACCTTGTGTTTGGAAGGATCCCTCGTCTACCCGTTGACGTCATGTTTCAGCATGCCCTCACCAATGATGCTGTTGTCAATTACTCAGACTTTGTTTCTCACATGAAGAGAGGTCTACATGAGGCTGCTCAGATTGCACAGAAGAGCAGTGCAAAAGCCCAGGCTCGTCATGCCAGGTTGTACAACCGCAAGGTCAAGGGTTCACCTCTCGTTGTTGGGGACAGAGTACTAATCGCCAACAGAGGTGTGCCGGGTAAACGAAAGACTGCGGACAGATGGGAGTCTACCCCTTATGAGGTTGTGTCAGTCAAGCCAGATATCAATGTCTACAGAGTCAAGGATGTTCTAACAGGTAGAGAGAGAGTTGTCCACAGGAACCTGCTACTCTCTGTTAGCTTCTTGCCCTGCGAGGATGATGAGGACTGTAAATCTGTGCACTCTGTCAGTGATGCCGCTACACATGGTAGTGGTCTACGCCCTAATGTACCTGACATAATGGAAGACAGTGATGTTCGCACAGTCAACTGGCTAATGCAGACTGGCGATGATGGAATCCTTTCAGAAGATGGCGACTCATTTGACCGGAGATCCAGTGCCACCCAGTCTGACCATCTCACGATTGCCACATCCAATCCAACCAGTCATCTAATCCCTGTCCATGATGTTGCCCACTCAACGGTTGACGATGTGGAAGAGTCTCGACATTACCCAGACATGTCCTCTCCTGACAATGTCCTCACAGACTTAGCCCTTCCTATTGACAATCCTCTAGACATTGATGCCCCTGTAACAACTGCTCTGGAAGGTGACTGTTCAGACACTTCTATTCCAGGTTCCAGACTTCAGGTTGTTTCCACACTACCTAAACGTCATGTTCTTAGGGACCGTGGGTCAATCAAGCCCCCCAAACGTCTTGTTTGTGAGATGAATGATCATGCAGTCAATGAGGCTTCTTTATCCGCTGTGTCAGTTAGTTCCCTGATTCAGTTCTTTTCAAGTGCACTTTCAGTTTAAGTAATAGGGTTATGTGTATGCTATTCAAGAGAATGCTTGAGTAGTATTTTTGAGGTTACAGGAACAGTGTTTACAATTCAGGGGTGTAACAGGCACCTTTGAGTCTGTGTTTAGTTAGGAGTTTGATCACCTCCTTTCTTTATATACTCCTTTATGGGAGAGTTTTTGAACTGACAGATATATCCAGTTTTGTTCCTGGTATTACAGTTTTTGTTTGCTTTTACCTTTATACACCCATTTTTTTTGCTTTTTTTGTTTGGTCTGAGGAATTACTCTTCATATTTAGCAGAATTTCAGGGGGGTGTATGTAACAGGTATAAACACTTTGATTATTTTGTAGTGAAATTCTTGCTAAAATATGTATTATAGTTGTCCTGCAGTGTGTGGTTTATAAGCGCCCTCTACTGGTTGGCTATAAATATGACGTAAAACCGGAAGTTCCCCACAGTTGGTCAGCTCTCTGTTGTGATGGCCACACCAGTAGAGGAGCTAACTACAGTTTCTTTGTGCTGTGAACCACTCATTTTGCAGTAAAGAACTACTTCATCCAACCCACTGGCCTCTGAGAGTGTGATTATGACAGGACGGGTCCACAACTGTTACATATATACTGTATATATACAATATATACTGTATACAGTATATATATATATGTACTGTATATATACTACATAGACTGTGTGTATATTTCAGTCTACCATAAAGACCTCAGTGCAGTGACTGACACATCAAAGATGCAAACTTGTAAATCCAAGTCTGTAGCATGCTAACATTACCCACAGAATATGCTGCTATTCTATCATATTGTAAAAGACTGTGTGTTTAAATGAAAAAAGTATAAACAAACTTTTTCTTTCTTCCTCTTCTGAGATTTATTTACGGTTTATTTACGGCAAATGTCTTCTACACACGTTTTTCTTCCTCTACACAAGTACACAAGCACAGATGTGTATATATATCTATGTACACAAGTACGTCTTTCTTCCTCTTCAGTTTCTTTTATGATTTGCTCTTTGTTCGACTGCCCCTAGTGGTCTGGAGCACTTCCGTTGCAGCTTCTCTTTTTTGCAAGTCGTTCTCTGTTTGCAGTTCGGCCGTCTTTGGGAGCGCGACTTATCTTTTGCAGTCGTCTCAGCTTTTGCAGTGCGCCTCATCTGTTGGAGCGCTGTCTTCTTTTTTGCGTTGCAGCTGCATCTTTATTTGCAGCATTTGGGTTTGCAACGCGTTTCATCTTTTGGGACGCTGTTAATTTTTTGCAGTGCGCTGTTTTCATTTTGATGCGTGTTTCAAGTTTTGGAACGCTGTTCATTTTTTACAGCGTGCTGTTCTCTTTTTGTTGCGCATTTCTACCCCTCGGCCACCGTAGATGGTTATTTAAATGTTGCTGTTATCGGTGTTTGTACCAACCCAGCTGCTCTTCTGTAGAAGAGACGTTCACATTCGGATGATATCGTTTGAAGCTCGTTAACAAGTTAGACGTGTTTCCTGCAGCAGATCCAATCTCCATGAAACAACGTCCACACACAGCTTTGGATTTGTTCATGTCTTTTAAGAAGAAAGCCATAATGTTCTCAAACAGCAGACCGCAACAAGATGCCAGGCTGCTAATGCTACGTGTGCTGCAAGACTATGGCGCCGTGCTGAAACACACTCAGGATCTTTAGTTCCGCGGTGCACAATCTCCCGTTGATAACATTTTGTAATGTTCTTATTCTTAGTAAGAATAAGACATCGGGAAGAAGCCTCGTGCGTTAGCTTAATAACTTCTTTATTCAACTCTTCTTCTACTACGTTCTGTACAGTATCTACATGCAGTAGCCTACAGCTCCCCTAGCGGTAGCTACAGTAATAACAGCTATCAGTACATCCCCTTTTCTGACAGGTTTTGAATAACTATTCAAACTCTTACAACACTGTCAAACTCTGATAGTATTAACACTCCTGACCTTGAACATGTTATTTATAATACACAATTCTGTTTCTTATCAAGAATGTTATTATTAATATTATTATTTTTTATCTTAACCAGTATGACCAAACTACTGCACAAATTCTATTTTACATTTCAACAAGCAAACAACATCTTTAACAAATTATTCTTTTTTTCCTTTTTTTTCTTTTTACACAAGAGTTCACAATTGTTCTATGAGCCTCTCTGGAGGTTTCCTAGGTCGGGAAGACCTTCTCAGTGTCTCTGTTGTTGGTGAAGGTGAAAGAGGTTCACTCTGGTGTTCATCTGATGTAACACTCTGTTGTTCAGATTCATCCTCTTCGACCTGATGGTTAGCATCTTGAACCTTTAACAGACTCCTCCGGTTTCTTCTGAACACTTGTCCATTTTCTGTCTCAACAGTAAACGAACTGGGTCCTACTTCATTTAGCACCGTTGCTTTTCTGTCCCAGAACTCAGGACCTGCAATCTTCACAACATCTCGTTCCTGAAGAGGTGCCAAACGTCTTGCCGTCTTGTCATAGTTCCTTTTCTGTCGGTACTTGAGTTTCATCCTTTTGTCCATAAGCTTGTTGTCACACTTATCATTCTCCTTTAAAATGTGTGGAAGTGTGGTACGAAGCTTGCGATTCATCAGTAGCTCAGCAGGTGATGACCCACACTCCAGTGGTGAAGCTCGATAGCTCAGTAGAGCTAGGTTAGGGTCAGTCTTACTGTCTCTGGCTTTTTTAAACAGTCTCTTCACTATTTGGACCCCCTTTTCGGCTTGTCCATTTGCTTGTGGATACAAGGGACTAGACGTGATGTGCTTAAATCCATATTGTTTTGCGAAGTCCCGAAACTCTTCACAGTCATATTGTGGACCATTGTCACTGATGACACACTGTGGAATCCCATGTCTTGAAAAGAATCCCTTCATGTGTGTGATTACTGACTTTGCTGATGTACTGGAAAGTTGTACCACTTCTGGATAATTAGAGTAGTAGTCAATCACCAGCAGAAAGTCCTTTCCGTCCAGATGAAATAAGTCAGTGCCTACCTTTTGCCACGGTGTAGTAGGTAGCTCTGCTAGCATCATTGGCTCTTTGGTTTGCTTGTAGTGATGTTTGAGGCATGTTTCACATTTTTGTATAATTTCTTCGATGTCCTTGTTAATACCCGGCCAGTAAACAGCATCCCTTGCTCTGCGTTTGCATTTTTCTACACCCAAATGTCCCTCATGGATACGCTGAAGCATGTCCTTTCGCATGGACTGAGGAATGACAATCCTATTCTGTCTCAGCAGCAGTCCATTAGTCAAACACAAATCTTCACGAACAGGGTAAAACCCTGAGCAGACCCCTTTGGACCAACCATTTTGGATTTGGTGGGACACTTTTTGTAGCAGAGGATCTTTTGCTGTTTCCTGTACAATTTTCTGCAACATTACATCTGATGCAGGGAGTGTGGCAGTCACCATGTTTACATGTGTTTCTGCATCCTCAGATACAGAGATGCCCAGCTTGTCACTGCTTGGTGCTGGTGCTCGTGAGAGTGCATCTGCCAACACAATGTACTTTCCTGGCGTGTAAATTAGATCAAAGTCATAACGTTGCAAAAACATCATCATGCGCTGGATTCTTGGCGACATGTCGTTTAAATTCTTTTTTCTGATCGATATCAGTGGTTTGTGATCCGTCTCTGCAATAAACGTTGGTAGTCCATACACATAGCTGTGAAATTTTCCACAACCATACACTAGGCCCAATGTTTCTTTTTCAATTTGAGCGTAGCGCTGTTCAGTTTCAGTCATTGATCTGGATGCATATGCTACCGGTTGCCATTTATCTTCATTCATTTGGAGCAGCACAGCACCCAGTCCATCTTTTGATGCATCTGTTGAAATTTTTGTTGGTTTTGATGTATCAAAGAAGGTGAGTATTGTCTCTTTAGCTACAGTTTCCTTTAGCATTTTCCATTCTTTTTCATGTCTGGCTGTCCACTCGAACACTCTTTTGTGTTGTAACAGCTCCCTGAGACATGCTGTCTTTAAGGAAAGATTAGGAATGAACTTACCCAGGAAGTTGATCATTCCCATGGCTCTTAAGACACCTTTTTTGTCAGTGGGTGCAGGCATGTTTAATATTGCTTGCACTATGGACTGATCAGGTTCCACTCCATCACTTGTGACCTTGTCACCTAAGAAGGTCATCTGTGTGACTCCAAAAAGGCATTTGTCTTTATTTAGTTTCAGTCCACTCTTTTTTACTCTCCACAATAGCTTCTCCATCCTGTCATCATGTCATCATGTTGTTGTTTTGTTTTACCCCAGACCACAAGGTCGTCTATGTAGACTCTGGTGCCTTCCAGTCCTTCTATTATGGTCTCCATTGCTCTGTGGAAAATTTCTGGTGCTGATTTTATGCCAAAAGGTAATCTTAAGAAACAATAACGCCCATATGGTGTGTTAAATGTAGTGTATCTGCTGCTTTCTGGGTCCAGCCTCAGCTGCCAAAAACCCTGTGAAGCATCTAGCTTGCTAAAAAACTTAGCTCCTGTCATGTCACTCATTATTTCTTCTCTTTTTGGGATCTGATAATGCTCTCTTTTAATATTTTCATTAAGATCTTTGGGATCAAGACAGACTCTTAATGCACCTGTGTTCTTTTTCTTGACACATGTGATGGAGTTCACCCAGTCTGTAGGCTCCTCTACTGGTTCAATGACACCCATTTTTGTCATTCTTTCTAATTCTCTTTTTAAATCAGCCCTGAGTGGTGCAGGAACTCTCCTTGGTGCATGCACTACTGGAATAGCGTCATCTTTGAGCTGAATTTTGTAAGTATAGGGTAGTGTTCCCTGTCCCTCGAAGACTGAATGAAATTTATTTACAATGTCTGTGCTTCCTTCACACTGCTGGTGGTGCTCCGGTCTTTTGTCTTGTGCAGATACTTCTATGTTGTCAGCATTAATCTGATAGATCCTCTTGACCAGTCCTAGGTCTTCAGATGTTTTGTCTCCTATGAGAGACTCATGCCCATTAGGCACAATGGTAAACAGTAGATTATGCTTTTTGCCTTTTACTGTTACATTCAGTCTGCAGCCACCTTTTGTTTGTATCGGTTGGTTGTTATAAGCCTTCAGAGGTGAGACTTTTTCTGACTGAATTTTAGGCTTTTCCTTTAATGTGTTGAAATCCCTTTCGCTGATTACCGTATTCGTCGGCCTATAAGTCGCACCGGAGTATAAGTCGCACCAGCCAAATATGCCAAATTAAATGGAAAAATCAACGTATAGGTCGCACCGGCCTATAAGTCGCACCGGCCTATAGGTCGCACCTCACGTGAGCTGGTGTTTTGCCCAAAATGGACTGGCTGCCAAATTGTTTGGAAGGACTTTTGACAAGATTATCACATTAAAACTACAGTATTTTGTTTTATGTGTCTTCATTAATAAATGAACATTATTTTGGACTGGCTGCCAATTTTTTTAGAAGGACTTTTGACAAGATTATCACATTAAAACTACAGTATTTTGTTTTATGTGTCTTCATTAATAAATGAACATTATTTTGGACTGGCTGCCAATTTTTTTAGAAGGACTTTTGACAAGATTATCACATTAAAACTACAGTATTTTGTTTTATGTGTCTTCATTAATAAATGAACATTATTTTGGACTGGCTGCCAATTTTTTAGAAGGACTTTTGACAAGATTATCACATTAAAACTACAGTATTTTGTTTTATGTGTCTTCATTAATAAATGAACATTATTTTGGACTGGCTGCCAATTTTTTAGAAGGACTTTTGACAAGATTATCACATTAAAACTACAGTATTTTGTTTTATGTGTCTTAATTAATAAATGAACATTATTTTGGACTGGATATTTTTATTAGCTGACATTACAGTAAAAAACGTGTCTCAGTTTAAAATGATGACAGAAACAGATACTGTATTTATTTTATGGCTTTTATTTATTCATTCAAAACCATTGAAGTCTTCATCTTCTGTGTCACTGCACCATTTTTGGACCAGGCAGATGTCAACAGTGTAGGTACTGTAAAGGGGTTCTTAGCGCCCATAGCGGCCGAAACTGGTACTGCACCATTTTTGGAGCTTTTGACCAAAGTCACATTATGACCAAAATGTTGGAAAAATCGACGTATAAGTCGCACCGGCCTATAAGTCGCAGGGCTTAGAAATGTAGGCAAAAAGGTGCAAAAAGGTGCGACTTATACGCCGGAGAATACGGTAAGTTAACTTTGGCCCCAGTGTCAATTTTGAATGTCACTATGGTCCCATTAACCAATAGTGGAGCAGTCCATTTGTCTTCTGCGACCACATTTACAGCTTTAACAGTGTCTGCTTTTGAAGACTGTGAGCTGACATCTTCATCTTGTGACACCATTTTGATGTAAAATGTTTCACTTAATGCATAGTCAGCTGTGTCTTTCTGCACTGTGTGGATTTCTTGTCCTCTTTTCTTGGAGAAACACATTTTAGCATAATGGTTTAGTCCTTTGCACGTTGCACATTTTTTACCAAAGGCAGGACATTGTCTTTGTCTGTGTTTTTCACCACATCTTTTGCAACTGTAAATTTCTTCATTATTGTCTTTGCTTTTAATGTCATCATTTTTAAATTTGTTCCAAGATGTTCTTTTCATCACAGCATTGACAGTCTCATCTTCATGATGTGCTGTTCTTTGTGCAGGCTCTTGAAAACAGATGGCATGTCTTCGTGCTAATTCGCTGGCTTGACATATTTTTATAGCATTGTCCAAAGTTAGCTCCATTTCTCTTAATAATTTCTCTCTCAGTTTCTTGTCATTGGTGCCAAACACAATCTGATCTCTTATCATTGAGTCTCTGAGGTCACCAAAATTACAGGACTGAGCTTTAAGCTTGAGGTCTGTGAGGAAGGTATCAAATGACTCACCCGCTTGCTGTAGGCGTGAGCAAAAGACGTACCTCTCATAAGTTTCGTTTTTCTTTGACAAACAGTGTTCATCAAATTTCTTCACAACCTCTTCAAACTTATCTTTGTCCTCGGGTTGAGCAAACACAAACGTGTTGAAGACTTCTATCGCTTCTGTTCCGGCGACGGTGAGCAGCATGGCAATTTTCCTTTCATCTGCCCGCCTCTCCACTCCGACAGCAGCGAGGTACAGCATGAACTGCTGTTTAAAAGATCTCCAACCTGCATCCACGTTTCCAGTCAGTTTCAACGGACTTGGCGGTTTTAATGCATCCATCATTGTGTTGCTTCTTGTTCGACGACTCCTGGTACCATGTAATGTTCTTATTCTTAGTAAGAATAAGACATCGGGAAGAAGCCTCGTGCGTTAGCTTGATAACTTCTTTATTCAACTCTTCTTCTACTACGTTCTGTACAGTATCTACATGCAGTAGCCTACAGCTCCCCTAGCGGTAGCTACAGTAATAACAGCTATCAGTACAATTTAATGAGTGAAAAAATAACTGAAAAGGTATGCAGGTGGACCTACAGAAGCGTATTGCATTCAACCATGAAAATTTTTTTTGGAGCTTATGTAGTAAAAACATGATAATTATGTAGTGAAAACGTGATAATTATGTAGTTAAAACGTGATACTAAGTAGTGAAAACGTGATACTATGTAGTGAAAACGTGATACTATGTAGTGAAAACGTGATATTATGTAGTGAAAACGTGATAATTATGTAGTTAAAACGTGATAATTATGTAGTTTAACGTGATACTATGTAGTGAAAACGTGATACTAATGTAGTTAAAATGCGATACTAATTCAGGAGTATCATGAGGTCCTGCCCCAAGTGGAGGAGTTTAAATATCTCGGGGTCTTGTTCACGAATGAGGGAAAACTGGAGCGTGAGATCGATAGGCGGATAGGTGCAGCATCCGCAGTGAAGCGGGCGCTGTACCGGTCTGTCGTGGTGAAGAGAGAGCTGAGTCGAAAGGCAAAGCTCTCAATTTACCGATCGATCTACGTTCCCACCCTCATCTATGGTCATGAGCTTTGGGTTGTGACCGAAAGAACGAGATCTCGGATACAAGCGGCTGAAATGAGTTTTCTCCGCAGGGTGTCTGGACTCTCCCTTAGAGATAGGGTGAGAAGCTCAGTCATCCGGGAGGGACTCGGAGTAGAGCCGCTGCTTCTCCACATCGAGAGGAGCCAGTTGAGGTGGCTCGGGCATCTGGTTAGGATGCCTCCTGGACGCCTCCCTGGGGAGGTGTTCCGGGCATGTCCCACCGGGAGGAGGCCCAGAGGAAGACCCAGGACACGCTGGAGGGACTATGTTTCTCGGCTGGCCTGGGAACGCCTTGGGATTCCCCCAGAGGAGCTGCTCCATGTGGCTGGGGAGAGGGAAGTCTGGGCCTCCCTACTTAGGCTGCTACCCCCGCGACCCGACCCCGGATAAGCGGAAGACAATGGATGGATGGATGGATAATTCAGGAGGAGCATTTCCTTTAAATACAGTAGACCTGCAGACTTCCACATATGTCAGATAGGACAATGGGTAACACTGTGCCTTTCATGCAAATGACCTAGGTTCAATTCCAACCTGGTCTGGCTGATTTTTTTTTCTTCTTTGGATTATTTACATAATAATATTTATGCTGAAAATACTTTGCTTATCAGCGTGATTGGGGTGTAATGTGGTTAAGTGACGTCTTAATTTATTAGGCTTCATGCTGTCCGCTGCTAATATTTTAAGACATAACAGACACACCGGTCTTTCCTCATCTCCCACCTTCGTCACAGTGAAGCCAAGGCTAAATACGCTTTCTTATTATCTTCGTCTGTCTTCGCCTTTCTTTTCATCCCTGTTAAATATTTCTCCATGCTGTATCTTCACTGCACTTTCTAAAACTTCTCATGCGCTGCTGTGGCTTCTTACTCTGTGAAAAAACTATTCTGCGCGCTCAGTCTGACAATAACAGCGCCACTGCCCCTACTGGCGCGGATGTGTAATTACACTTACCATTTCATACAGTTCAATATTATTAAAATGTAAACACTCAACAACAAACCTATCAAAAGTAATGGCAAAAGACTGAAAATAGTTTATATTTTTACAATAAATGCATGTACAAATAAGCTAACAGGGAGTGCCTGTATGTTGTTGTTTTTTTAATTTCGTTTTACGCAAGTTGAAGCAGTTGAAAGACTTCAGCTTTAGGGCTTAAAGTTTGTTTACAGAACTCCTTTGGGGTTTTTTTTTTGTTTGTTTTTTGGAAAAAACCTGTTGTGTTCCTTTATTACAAAGCGATGTTGTTTCCACAGTGCTGTAGTTTTGTAGAATAGGACAATTGTCTGTCATGTTTTAAGTTGTTTGTAGAGTGATGGACACTCAATAAAATGCAGAGATTTGTCAACAGTTTGGTGTATTTCTTTAACTTTGACCTGTTATGTTGTTGCTCTGAGGTGTTAGTAACTGTAATTGGACTATTTCGTGTAATCACTGAGTCACACACAGAGATTCTTTATTGTTGTTCGCAATGGGATGTGTGCAGTGCAGCGAGATTATGTACACAGGGTCCCAATTACATAAAACAATAAAATGTAATAGAAAAACGGTAACATATAAGATATGAACTAAGTTAAAATTTCCTTAAAATACAATAGGCACTAAACAGAAACATCACATGAATAGCAGTACAATCATGAGTTTGTATGAGCTAGCAGGTGAGCACAAACGAACACAGCAACATGAACAGATCAGCAGCAACTGATCTGTGGATATGGAATCCATATTCCATATGGGGCCCACATCCGATTGGCGGGCAGGAACATCTTGTGAAGGTCTCCCAAGAAGCAGTCTACGCTTGTAAACATGTAGGTCAACTAAGGGTAATCATTGCTGTGAATAATCACGAAGTTGCTGCTGATCTGTTCATGTTGCTGTGTTCGTTCGTGCTCACCTGCTAGCTCATACAAACTCATGATTGTACTGCTATTCGTGTGATGTTTCTGTGCTGTTAGTGCCTATTGTATTTTAAGGAAATTTTAACTTAGTTCATATCTTATATGTTACAGTTTTTCTATTACATTTTATTGTTTTATGTAATTGGGACCCTGTGTACATAATCTCGCTGCACTGCACACATCCCATTGCGAACAACAATAAAGAATCTCTGTGTGTGACTCAGTGATTACACGAAATAGTCCAATTACAGTTACTAACACCTCAGAGCAACAACATAACAGGTCAAAGTTAAAGAAATACACCAAACTGTTGACAAATCTCTGCATTTTATTGAGTGTCCATCACTCTACAAACAACTTAAAACATGACAGACAATTGTCCTATTCTACAAAACTACAGCACTGTGGAAACAACATCGCTTTGTAATAAAGGAACACAACAGGTTTTTTCCAAATAAAAAAACAAAAAAAAAAACAAAGGAGTTCTGTAAACAAACTTTAAGCCCTAAAGCTGAAGTCTTTCAACTGCGTCAACTTGCGTAAAACGAAATTAAAAAAACAACACCATACAGGCACTCCCTGTTAGCTTATTTGTACATGCATTTATTGTAAAAATATAAACTATTTTCAGTCTTTTGCCATTACTTTTGATAGGTTTGTTGTTGAGTGTTTACATTTTAATAATATTGAACTGTATGAAATGGTAAGTGTAATTACACATCCGCGCCAGTAGGGGCAGTGGCGCTGTTATTGTCAGACTGAGCGCGCAGAATAGTTTTTTCACAGAGTAAGAAGCCACAGCAGCGCATGAGAAGTTTTAGAAAGTGCAGCGAAGATACAGCATGGAGAAATATTTAACAGGGATGAAAAGAAAGGCGAAGACAGACGAAGATATTGAGAAAGCAGGTCCCCAGAAAGCTAAGACGAGGAAATATGACGAAGCGTATTTAGCGCTTGGCTTCACTGTGACGAAGGTGGGAGATGAGGAAAGACCGGTGTGTCTGTTATGTCTTAAAATATTAGCAGCGAACAGCATGAAGCCTAATAAATTAAGACGTTACTTAACCACATTACACCCCAATCACGCTGATAAGCAAAGTATTTTCAGCATAAATATTATTATATAAATAATCCAAAGAAGAAAAAAAAATCAGTCAGACCAGGTCGGAATTGAACCTGGGTCATTTGCATGAAAGGCAGCAGTCTTACCCATTGTCCTATCTGACATATGTGGAAGTCTGCAGGTCTACTGTATTTAAAGGAAACGCTCCTCCTGAATTGGTATCGCATTTTAACTACATTAGTATCACGTTTTCACTACATAGTATCACGTTTTAACTACATAATTATCACGTTTTAACTACATAATTATCACGTTTTCACTACATAATATCACGTTTTCACTACATAGTATCACGTTTTCACTACATAGTATCACGTTTTCACTACATAGTATCACGTTTTCACTACTTAGTATCACGTTTTAACTACATAATTATCACGTTTTCACTACATAATTATCACGTTTTTACTACATAAGCTCCAAAAAAAAAATTTCATGGTTGAATGCAATACGCTTCCGTATGGACCGAACGTGCCGTACCCATGTGTACCATTACACCCATAATATACACAGCAAGATTTTTTATTTATTATCTTTTAATAAATATGTACCGGTAACATATATAAAAATGTACAGTAAACATTTTTTTTATTAATTAATAAATTAGTCACAGCATTGTATAAGCCACAGAGTTCAAAGCCTGTGAAAAAAGTTGCGGCTTATAGACCGAAAATTACGGTATATTTTAATGCAGACGTCAATGTATAGTTTACAAACTACCATGGAACAAGCTCAGCATCCTCCTCTCTTGTCACAAGCCAGACAGACATACCACCCTCCTTTGACCCAAGGCTGTCCTGTCACACCTCAAACATCATATCTATCACCTCAGTCATGGACCCTTCTTCTTCTACATGTTGGTCTTCAACCAATCAGAAGATGCTGATGCCTCGATCCTTTGCCTCCCCCCTCTGCGTCTCCAGAAGAGGTGAGGAAGCAGCTGGAGAGAATAATAATAATTAATAATAATAATTTGTCACATTTGTCATCTGTGTATGTTTCCCATACTTGACAGACGAAATTGGTCTTCTGCCTTTAACCCAACCACCACCAGGTGGTGCAGCGAGCAGCCGTAGTCAGCGCTCGGGGAGCTGGAGAATTAGATGTGCACTCATAGACACCCCAAGGTGTGTAGTGGCCGGGGCGCGAACCCACGTCCTTCGGGTCCCAAGTCAAAAGCCTTAGCCACTACACCATCTTGGCTCCTAAGGCTGTAGGCCCAGATGGTGTCAGTCCCAGAGTCCTGAAGGTCTGTGCAGAGCAGCTCTGTGGGGTTCTGCAGCACCTCTTCAACCTTAGCCTGACCCAGGAGAAGGTTCTAGTGTTGTGGAAAACCTCCCTGTTCCAGCACCAACTCACCCATCAGTCCTCAATGACTCTAGACCTGTTGCCCTGACATCCCACATCATGAAGGTCCTAGAGAGACTCCTGGTCCACCTGACTAAACAAACAAGCAGATCAGGACCTGCTGCAGTTTGCTTATCAGCGTGGACTTGGAGTTGAAGATGTCATCATAACATGATGCAAACTCCCTCTTATCTATAAAAGGCAGACAGCACTGTGAGAGTCATGTTGTTTGATTTCTCCAGTGCATTTAACACAATCCAGCCTGATTTGCTTTGTCAAAAACACCAGAAGACTCAGGTGGAGGCCTCAACAACTGGATCAAAGACCACCTGACAAACAGACCACAGTTTGTGAGACTGAAGAGTTGTGTGTCTAACCAGGTGGTCAGTAGCTCAGGAGCACCACAGGGTCCTGTACTCTCACCACTCCTTTTCACTCTGTACACCTCAGACTTCCAGTACAAAACAGACTCCTGTCATCAGAAATATTCAGATGACTCTGCAGTGGTCAGGTGTATCAGAGATGGACAAGAAGCTGAGTACAGGGAACTGCTGGACCACTTTGTGACATGGTGTGGAAACAATCATCTCATCTTGAATGTGAACAAAACAAAGAAGATGATTGTAGAGTTCAGGAGAAACAGGAACAGGTCCAACACTATTTCCATCATGGGAGAAGAAGTGGAGGTGATGGAGAAGTATAAATACCTCGGGGTTCACCTGGACAACAGACTGGACTGGAGATGTAACAGTGAAGTGTCTACAAGAAGAGACAGAGCAGACTGAACTTCTTGAGGAAGCTGAAGTCCTTCAGTGTTTGTAACAAGATGCTGCATATCTTCTACAAGTCTGTTGTAGAGAGCGCTGTGTCTTCTACCATCATATCTGGAGTAACAGCACCAGAGCAGCTGACTTAAAAATATCAACAAGGCTGGTTCAGTTCTGAGGACTCCTCTAGAACCTTTGGAGATGATTGTACAAAAAATGATTCTTCATCAAATGAAGAACATTATAGACAACCCTCAGCATCCTCTTCATCAGACTGTCATACAACAACAGTGTCTTCAGTCAGAGGCTTCTTATGTTTATGTTTATTAAATTTGTTCTTTTTTTTTTTTACAAAAGAAACAATACAAGACAATCCCATAAATGATAATGTACAAAATATAAAAAAATGAAAGGTAGCAGAAAGAAGAATAAATCTTATTATATCTGCCCCTTTTTTCCAACAATCAGATTAAACAATAATAATCTTCAACCAACAGTACAAAATGACTAACTCTTTCTAATTTTCTAACTAATACAATACACATTACGCTATTTCATATATATTTTTTAAACAAATTCGTTTTGATCATTTTCTTAAATGTAAACATTGACGTGGCATTTTTAACTACATTCTCTTCTTCTACATGCTTCTCCAGATCCTCTGCAAGACAAGAGATCCTTCCTGTTCACAGACATCAGCATCTAGAACAACTCTTTAATGAAACCAGGATGATGAGTTACAACATTTAATTTCCCTCTGGGATTAATAAAGTATTTTGAATTGAATTGAATTATATTTTTAAGATAAGATGGCCACAATCCATTTGATGCTCAGAGTAGCTATTAGCTCATAACTAAACTACAAACAGGTCATTCAAACAGCCATCTGCAACAGGTAAGATAATAACTGTTCATAGGTGAACCCCCATCCCCTGTCTTAAAGTGTTTTACAGAATGAAACAATGAGAGGGAGTGAGGAGAATGATTTCAATCTTCAGGACTCGGACACTTGTTCACAAAGAATCATCTCCCACTCTTTCCTGCAGAACAACAATGAACTAAAGTTTAATTTACTGTCCACATCAAGCCTACATGGTACTTTTCTGTCAGTGAGAGGAGCTCCTTCCACATGTGCTGCAGGGCAAGAATCATTGTTGCTCAATGATTTCCTGCATGGAGACTCTGTGTGGACAGCTGTGGGCTGATGATGCAAATCCATGGAGGCTGTGTTTAGTGAGGAAACAAGAGAAAAACACCTGGAAGTCGACTCCAAGCAGAGAAACACATTGAGCCTCAGCTTTAAACTTCCAGAAAACAGGTTCAGATCTTGTTGCCTGGTTTTACTCTTTGTTGTTCACTCTGCTCACATGTGCACCTGCCCATCCAGCTGTCATGTTGTAAAGTTTACAGATGATACAGCTGTGGTGGGATGCATCAGTGCTTAGTGTATTTTTACTTGATGTTTTTCTTAGTTCATATCTTAGATGTTATTACTGTTTTTATTTTACATTTTATTGTTGGATGTAACTGGGAGCCTGTGTGTACATAATCTCGTTTCATCACATGTACCACATGTGGTGAGAATGACAATAAATAATGTCTGACTCTGACTTTAGGATGAGATGAGTCTCTCATAAACCAGAACGTAAAGACGGTAACAGCGAGGGAGAGTAGTTTCATGCTTCAAATCTTCATTCACACAACACTTTGATGTTCAAAGTAACTTTTTAAAGCCTCCGCTGGAGTTAGTCGTATAAAAATTACTACATATTGCGACTTACCAAATCACAATTTACAAATTCAACGTGACCACCGCGCTCTTCCTATGGCTCCTCTCTGCGCTGAGTAACGTGACGTCACTGCCTGATTTGCATACGGTCCACCACTTCGCGCATGGGTGATTCAAAAGGCTGCCCGGAACCATTACCATATATGGCTCTGTCTGCCTGCATGCGTTGGCGTTCTACGTCACAAAGGCATGACGCCATTTGTCTTTGAAGTCGTGGATTATGATGTTTCTTTGATGTTGAGTCTTTAAAAAGGAGGTCTCTTTGTGAAATTCTCATTCTGTAGTTTACAGCTGCTCTGAAAGGAACTGTTTGTGTTTCTCAGCGACCTCCAAAATTTGTGTTGGCATTTCAAAACCGATTGAAATATTTTCTTTCCGTTCACTGAATTTTGCCATTGCAAATAGATTTGTGATTTATTTCCTTGAACGTTTGAACGTCAAAGTTTCACGTGCAAACAGAGACTTCCTGCGTTCTCAAATTTAATCCGATTAAAGTTCATATAGTGAGAAAATGGCCGACTTGAAAAAAGTCACCCAAGCGTTTAAAGATTTTCTCAAGAAGATACTTAAAAAGATTAAAATGCTTCTCAAGAAGATACTTAAAAAGATTAAAAAGCTTTTCAAGAAGATGTACAATCCAGTGGACTGGCCTGAAGATGCTTTAAACCAACAATTGATGGCAGTGGACCACGATACCAACTATATTTATAGAGCACTTTATGCACCCAACAGGACCAAAGTGCTGTACACACAATCACAAAATACAATACAATCATACCACCACTCTTTTTCAAATCCTGGTTTCATTGACGAAGAGGACGGTGAAATGTCTGATTGCATTGCATCTCCTGTTATGGAGACAGCTCCCATTCAAATTTCAGAAGAGCTCTCTGTTACATCTGAAGAACAGGAGGAAAACTTTATAGAAAACACCCCAACTCCCATTCCAATTTCAGAAGAGCTCTCTGTTATATATGAAGAACAGGAGGAAGACTTTATAGAAAACATCCCAGCTCCCATTCAAATTTCAGATGAGCTCTCTGTTATATATGAAGAACAGGAGGAAGACTTTATAGAAAACACCCCACTCGTAGCTTCTTCACATGCTCGGAAAAAAGTCTTCAGAAATTTCAGAAAATTCTGTGCAAGACTATTCAACATTCATCATCTCCTGTCATAGGAAATGACATCCGAGCAGGGTTTTACTCCGGGATGCTCCGGTTTTTCCCACTCCAAAAAAATATTAAGCTAACTGTTGATGCAAGGCAGGGTTTACTCCGGGATGCTCCGGTTTTTACCGCTAAAAATAAATAAAAAATAAAAAAAACTAAATAAAAAAAACCAACAAAAAATAAAAATAAAATAAAAATAAAAATAAAAATAAAATAAATAAAACATAAAAACACACAAAAAAAGATGGATGGTTGGATGGATGGATGGATGAATGAATGGATGGATGGATGGATGGATGGTCCTCTCTGAAGAATTGCAACCTTAACGTGGTGGAGAGGTTTGAGTACCCTTGTGATCCTGGGGGGCTGTTGACTGGGATTTAGCCTCTTGTAGGGTCTCCCATGGCAAATTAGCCTCAGGTGTGGGGTCAGACTAATAGCAATTCAAATTTGTTTTCACTAAGAGCAAAAACAAATTCAGCACACTGAGTTTTTGCCAGGTAATCCGGTCTTCTCCCAGTTTGTAAACAAGTTTCTGAGCATGTTTATGAACTAGTATGAATGTTTGTGTTGAAAAACGAATGTTCGTAGTAGCGCTAGCATAAATTTTCCGACTTACGGCCGAAAATCCGGACTTACGAGCAACACGTGTTTCGGGTTCCGACATACGAGATTTCGTCTTACGAGATAGTCGTAGAAACGGAACTCGCTCGTAGGTCGGGGATTACCTGTATATATAAAACATATATATATATATATATATATATAAAACATATATATATATATGTATATATTTATATAAATATATTGCTTTATATATTTATATATATATATATATATATATATATATATATAACGCATATAAAATGAAAAGTAAA
>JBBPBX010009296.1:14052-34569 GCA_038048925.1 Garcialebias charrua
AAAAATGAAGTAAAATCAATAAAAATTGAAGTAAAATCAAGTCTCTATGGAGAAAACATTACCTTTGCCCAGGTGTGATATAGTTCTCAGCAGCAGGTGCACATGAGGGAGTGAAGACTTTAGTTTCTGAGAGCTGCATAAAAACACACAAGGTCAAAATAATTAGACCAAGAATGTAAACATGTAGCTGAATGTACTAGATTGACTCACACTGACATCCTCACTCCACTCCTCAAAGTAAAGTGTAGCCAATTCCATCCTATTTTTATTTAATATTTAATTACCATCTTAGCTAAATCCCCATTAACAACAGGAACGTGGGGTTACTGAACCAGCAATCTTAAAACTGTCATCTGAACAATCCTAGCTTCACCCTACGGTGAGGTTTTTCAGCTTTCTTCATGGACCTGACACAGAGCCCTGACAACAGCTTCACAGCTGTCTCCTGAGTTTTGCATGAAACTGAGAAGAGCAGCATGTTTGTAGAAGGATCACAAAATATGAGCCGTTTTATGTAAGTGTGGAAAAGCTGTTTTTATAACGTGAGTACACAAAAAAAAGATCGTGTTGCTAATAGGCTAACGTTAGCCGCTAACAGGTAGCAACAACACAACGCGATCAAACTAACGTTACTTACCCTCATAGTTGTGCAGGAAACTTGAGATATGCAATTTAAATCCCTTATTACGTTTGCTTGTCGGAGCAGGGGACCAGACATCAACGATACGATGAACATAGCTGATACTTGTCTTGGGCAGCTCTTGTAAACATTCAGACAGCACCACTTTCACTGAGACCGGGGCTAGACCGGAAGCTGGAAATCACCTTTCCGGTCAATGCGCAAGTGATTTACGATACTTGTGCACAGAGCCTATAATGTCTTTGTCTGTCATCTGTGTATGTTTCCCATACACAGACGAAATTCGTCTCTGCATTTAACCCAACCACCACCAGGTGGTGCAGTGAGCAGCCAGAAAGCGCCCGGGGAGCTGGAGAATTAGGTGTATGCACTCATAGACACCCCAAGGTGTGTAGTGGCCGGGGCGCGAACCCGCGTCCTTCGGGTCCCAAGTCGAAAGCCCTGCCACTACACCATCTTGGCTCCAATGGAGATTATGAACAGATTACATTTCTTAATTTGATTGGAAGCTCTAAAAATACGACAGCAGCTTGATCTAACTGTTGAGTCAGCGATGATGTAATTATGTCACAATATTTACAACCAATACTTGATGCTTAATAATTTTTTATGTATACTGTACCGGTATTTTTTTTTGTTGTTGCTTGATTGGATTTGTTTAGTAAAATCTCCAGGAATAAAGAGATTCTCGTTGCCTGGCAACTTCACAATGATGACATAACTTTTGATTTAACTGTCTCACTCCCCCACTCAGTACACTGCACTCACCATATAGACTACAGTATATAGGGGACAGGGGACAGTTGGGTGATTTTTGCTTTTCAAACCCTACTTGAATGCAGAACACTTTATACATTTAAACAAGAGATTTTGTGTGTGATATTGTGCACATTTTTCTTTCCGACTGTCAGCAAAATATCTCAAAGCACTGGGCATATTTTAATAAATCTATCCATGAGTGACCATTTAATCCTGAGATAAGATGGCCATCACAGTTAATTGACTTTAGAAAATACAGAAATAGGCTAAGAGCCAACAAACTTAAGTTGAGTCATCTGGATGGTTTCATTTTTATTTATTCACTTTTTTAAGCGTTTCATCCTTCATCCAAAGGACTTCATCAGTCCGAGGAGCCGCAACAAACTCAGTCCCACAAGCAGCACACTCACATAGTGGACCAACCAGTTTGCTGGTGATAAGATGGTTTCTGGAGCCCGCCCTCTCCCCTGTCGACTCATCTGAGGCAGCCACAACCACCAATTTGAACCGTTTTGGCTATGGCTGCCTCAGAGAAGTCAACGGGGGAGAGGACGGGCTCCAGAAACCATCTTATCACCAGCAAACTGGTTGGTCCACTATGTGATTATACTGCTTGTGCTACTGAGTTTGTTGCACCTCCTCAAACTGATAAAGTCCTTTGGATGAGCACTTTGGGATTTTTATTAGCACTTTGAGATTTTTATTAATAAAAAGTGCGGTATAAATTGAATTTATTATTATTATTATTACCGTATTGATGAAGGATGAAATGCTTCAACAAAAACAAAGAAACCATCCAAAGGACCAGACTTTGTTGGATTTTTTTACCTGGATTACTGAGCATGAACTTTGATGTAAAGCTAAGATGTTTCTACAGATAATGAGATAAAATTGTATCAGTAGCAGAGTGTCCTCCTAAACTCATATTTCGAGTGCTAACAGAATGCAATATAGCTTTGCTTAAACCTATGGCTTGCAATGTGGCAGTATTTTGAGATGTTTATAGCATATCCAGTCTATTTTTCCTTCAAAAAGGAGAGCAATACCCAAATGAGTGAAGAATACATCCATATATACTGTATTAGACATTTCTTAATTCAAACCTTATTTAAAGACAATTCTATCAAGCTGCCATTTCATTCTTTATGTATTCAGCAACCACTTCTTTGATTGATTGCTTTGTGTGGTAAGAAAAATAAACCTACCATGTTCTTAACATTACGAACCACCAAGGCTGTACAGACAAAGACAAGAACATCACTGAAACAGACATCCCAAGAAACAGGCTTCACTGCTGGTGTGACAGAAATGACTGCAATCTTCAATAATTAAAAAAAACACAAGATTACTACTAGAATGAAACGTTTTCTCACAAACAGTAGTGTGCCAGTGTTCTTTCTTCAGAAGGCAGAATTTAGTCTTGGGGCCTTATTTTCTCTTTTATCCCCTTTTTAGCTGCTGATATAAAGCTTTACAGACTGGGCTGATTGGTAAAAATGAAATGCTCCATATAGATGTTTAATCTTCAGAAGTCAATAAATGGTTTTATCTGTCTGATGTTTTGGGGGCTACCAGTATATCAATTATTGTCCAGTTCTGCTTTAAACCTTGTGAACATGGAATTACAGCATCAGAAGCTTCACGGGCTGTAGCTGTTACAGCTTTTGAGATTCTGGGATTAAAATTCCTTTCTTGATGTGGACTTTTTCTTTGCAGAGTTGTGTTTTTATACGAAGGATGAGACCAGACAAATAGTGCCAGCCTGTCCAACAACAGGCCACCGTTGTTTTTATTTTCACCTTCATACTACGTGGCAGAATTGGACCTTTTTTTCATTCTAACTCTATTTGGAGGAGAGAGAAAAAAGTGATATTTAAATGGAAACATCTTGCTTGGATTTGTACAGCTGCCCGCATGTGATACAACAGTTCTATATTGTCTGTTAAACAAAGGACTGTTGCACTGTGGAGCTTTGATTGAACTGATCTCGTGACAGCCAATCAGACGAGCCATTGAGCTTCTGGTTCATTTGTTGCTGTGGCGAGGTGAGATATACGATCTGCCTTCAGATCCCCAGGGACTCCCTAGGCCTGGTAAGGGCTTGTAAGGGTCAGATGGCAAATATCTGGATTCGATCAAGAGGGGGGATTGTTGCTGGAAATCTGAGAGGCAGACCAGGACTCGGTGGAGGGATAAAGAAACAGTAAGAAACCTGATATAGGAAAAAAAGTGTCCTCCTGTTTTGGATGCAGCCAGTGTCGTGTTTGGGCCTGCACAGTTCCATTGTAGACATTGCCAGTATGTTTTCATTCAGGAAATGTCGTGACATGTGGAGAAATGAAAGGAAGAGATAGAACTGACACAATGCAAATTGCTTGCCTGGTGTTGGAATGAAAATTAAATGAATGGCAGATGAGGTGTTTCTCCAGAAGTGACCCAGATTGTCTAAAGAGCGGCTACAAACGACTGCAAGTGAAACACTGCCTCACTCTTCCTCTTCTGCGTTGACTCTGCTCTTTTTCAGCTAACCTCTTTCCCTGTTCTCCTTCAACCCCCTTTTGCTTTCCTATCATCTCTGGAATGGTTTTTTGCAATAAAATCACACAAATCACCCTTTTTCAGGCCTCGGCATGGCGTTTTCTACGTACGAGGTGTTACCGTAGCAACAGGGCGATAATTCATCCCCCCGCTGTCTCGTGCAGATCGTGTTGCATGAATTTGGCATGACATATGAGACCTGGGATATCATTTATTCCCTCTGAACGGGCGCTGGCTGACTGATGCAACTGTTTGAGGCTTTAACTATTGTCGGAGAAGCCATTTGTTTTGTGATGGCACAGTGGTAAGGGGTCTTCAGGGCGCTTTGTGCACATGGTAGGTGGGTGATTGACAGTATGGCAGCGTAACGCTACATGTGTTGACTCTGCAGAGATGTGAATTTCTCGCTCTGCTATGGTGCAAACTTGCTACAAATTGCTCCTCTTATGAACGGAAGCTGCTTTTTGTTTGACCCTTGCCCGATCCACCTGAAAGATTAATATTCTCGTCAGAATACAGTTGGTGTTGATGGCTTCTAAAAGTCTTGTTTGGTTCATAGCCATGATTGTTCCTCTTCATTTACCTCATTTATCAGTTTGTTACCCAGATTAATAATGAACGAGGCTGTTTGTTTCCTCTGTGACATATCGAGCTCATCGTCCTCATGTTTTTTCCTTTTATTCCCCCCTCAAAAAATTAGATCCGCTGCCTGTCCCATCTCCATTTCAACCTCTTCTGGTTGACGAACAATTTAATACATCAGCATACACTTGTTTTTTATTTTTTATTTTATTTTACAGAGTCCTATTATTAAAAAAATAAAAATGGTAGAGTTCTTAGCTTTTTTATATATTCAAACTGATATGTAAGGATTTTATTAATCTGATAATATAGAAGTAATTTTAAAGCTAGATTTATTCGTCTTCTACTACTTTCATTATGTAAGTAATTGTTTTTTTGTACTGAAGGACACGCAGGCTATCAGTGTGCGCTTCAGTTGAGAGTCTTGAGATCAGAGAATTTGATCAGTGTGTTCAGAAAAAAACAATCTTAAGAATTTAAGTTGGAGCAAAACTCAAATGTAACGTTTATAAATAGCTCAACATCCTTTTTGTGGCTTTTCTTAAAATTTGCTGTGCTTGAAAGATGCACTGAACCTTTATCAACACCTGAAATGAACTACAGCAAAATCTCATACTTATTCTAAAAAAACCAATCAACAAACTATTTTTATTCTATTCTATTCCTTTTAATCCTTTCACAAAACACCTAAAGCCACCAGAGAACACCAAGAACATATAAAGGTGTTGAAGTTAACCCACCTCTGTTATGGTGTAGTCACACCGAACAGCGTTTTGGCAGCAGGAACGTCCAGTTTACATGTAAAGTCAATGGTGGACGCGCTTCCAGCCACGTCTTGGCGTCGGGCGTCACGTCGCGTGCGTGTTGAGCGTGCTGGGAAGCGTTTTTCCGTGCACGTGAACCGGCTTCAGCCTCCAAACCGCGCATTCAACATGCTGAAGATTTCGCGGTTCAAACTTTCAAACGCCGCTCAACTCTCCCTGATTGGTTGGTGTGTCAACCAATCAGGGAGAGTCGGGTGGAGAAGAGAGGGGGAGAAGAGAGGAGGAGAAGAGACGGGGAGAGTCCCCCTATGTGACGCGGAAACGAGGGTGCGCGCGCACTATGTGACGTATTGTTTGTGGGACACAGAAAAGACCCGCGAGGTCGTGTACTATGGAAGAGAAACTCATTGTAGCTGTGTGTTCGCGACAAGTCCTTCACGACCAGTCAAGTCTGCTCCACAGAGACGGAAATAAAAAGCTCCTCGCCTGGCGGAGTGCGCAGGACTCTGTGCGCAGGACTCTGTATACCGGTAAGCTCCTCCTACACACCCAGCAGCTGTTTCGCGTTCTGGTCCAAGTAGGTCTGGACACCAAGTGCGTCCACTTGCGTGCGTGAGGAGCTTTTTGGAGGTTGAAAAGCTGCTCGGTGTGACTACACCATTACACCACTGAACTGCCAAGCAAGGAAGTAAGAGAGCAAAATGGTCGATACACGAAGGGGTAAGCTGGCATTGCAGCTCTAGGGTGTGATGTAGGGGTGACAAACAGTCTGTGACCATCCTGCTGAAGGCTTTAGAGCTAGGGATGCACCGTTACCACGTTTTTTCAAACCAAATACAAGTACAAGTACTTATGTTTGAGTACATGCCAATACCAAGTACCAATTCAACTAATAAAGACTGTCATCACTTGGCCTGTCACAATAACAAACTTTGTTGGGCGATTAATTGTCTCAGAAATTATTGCGATAAACAATAATATTGTTTGAAATTTGACAATAATTACCATAGTAATGTCAAATTCAAGAAGAAATGTTGGTTAATTTTAATTTATCATGCGATTAATTGATTTACTGTTTATCGCGGCAGACCTAGTCATCACACTCCCTGCAGTTAAATGGTAAATGTACTGCACTTATATAGCATGTCTATCTTATGAAGATACTCAAAGCGCTTTACACTACAATCTGTGCCCTCATTTACGCATTCATACAGCACTCTACTACTGTAGATCTGTACAAAGACTAATCAGTGCTTTATCACATTCATACACCGATGGGACACACATCGGAGGCAATGAGGGGTTCAGTGTCTTGCCCAGGGACACTTCAACATGTGACTGCTGGTTGAATCAAACACCCAACTCTTGCATTGGAGGAAGACTGCTGTAACCACTCAGCCACAGCTACCAGTTAATAGGAGACAGTGGTGGCAACTACTTCTCAAACAAACTACTACGGTACTTAAACAGCTTGCTATGCAGTTTTTTTAAAGCCCATCGATGACCTTCAAAGCAGGACTCTGAAAACTACAGTTTTGTTTATATCCAATTCACATTTTGTCTTCTGTTTTCAGAATAGTGTAGCTTTTATATAATGAAACAAGCCTGGCTGTGTCAGCTTGTTGCTGACTCGCCGGCTTGTTGCTCACTGGCTCAGCTTTTAACTTCTACACCACTCTTGTGCTTTTTCGGCAATGGCCTTTTTCAACTCGGTGGGAATGACAGTGATGGAGGCCTTCATCCTGTAGACAGGGACTGAATGGTGAAATTGTTGGGAAGCTCAGATTCTGATTGGTTTATTCCCAGTATCCTCTTCTGCTCAATTTTTCACTTTGAAATACCCCCACATGGCTTCTTATTATTATTCTAGTTTTTACTGGTGGTTAGCAAACAACTTCATGGCACATTGCTCCCACCAATTGATATGGAGTGTGGATCAGGACAACCAACCTGGAAAAAATCTGTCTAAAGTGGTAGTGTGCTACCAGTACAATTGTATAAGTACAACTTGTACATCCACACGGTGGTGTATCCATGTCAGTATCACTCACACATCCACGATGCTGGCTTCAGTTGTAAAAGCTTACATTGTTGTGAGGCTCAGCTGGGATTTCTAAAGGAGAAGCTACTTACAAAGTGGCTTGTCTTTGCATAAATATCTCTGATTCGTTTTTGTGAAAAGAACCAATGACAGCTGTCCTAAAGTTTATGACATAAGTAGGAAGAACCATGAAAGGGCTTTTTAAAACAAAACTATCCATCCCAGATTTTGAGTTGTCATAGTTTAAACCAGCTGCTCAGGAGCACAAGCATGCCGGTCCCAAGCCCAGGTGAATGATGAGGGTTGTGTCGGGAAGGGCGTCCGACATAAAACACTTACCAAAAACTATAATAATAACAAAATAATAATAATGTGTTATGTATTGTCATCATTGTCACTCAGTTCCCATACAATAATTAAATTGTCTCTCTGCATTTAGCCCATCCACCACCAGGTAGAGCAGTGGGCAGCGATAGTCGCGAAATGCTTTGAAAAACTGCTACAGACTTTGAAAAACTGGTCATGACCCACATCAAAGCATCCATCAACATCAACGAGGACCCTCATCAGTATGCGTATCGCGAGAACCGATCAACAGAGGACGCCATCTCCTCTGTGGTCCACACTGCTCTCTCCCACCTGGAACAGAAGGACTCATACGTCCGTATGCTCTTTGTGGACTTCACATCTGCCTTCAACACCATGATCCCCCAAACTCTAATGGACAAACTATTCACACTAGGGCTAAGCCCCTCCATTTGTAACTGGGTACTAGACTTTTTAACAGACAGACCACAGTCAGTAAGGATCCACAACTTCTCCTCCTCCACCATAACCCTTAGCACTGGCTCTCCTCAAGGATGTGTGTTGAGCCCTCTTCTGTTCACTCTGCTCACATATGATTGTGCAGCTACCCATCCAGGCTGTCATATTGTTAAGTTTGCAGATGATACAGGTGGTGGGATGCATCACAAACAATGATGAGTCCAGCTACAGACAGGAGGTGGAACACCTGGAGAGCTGGTGCAAAGAGAATAACCTTCACATGAATGTGAAGAAGACAAAGGAGATGATTGTGGACTTCAGAAGGAACAAACACACCCACACCCCACTGAACATAAGTGGATCTGCAGTGGAAGTGGTCTCCAGCTACAAGTACTTGGGTGTACACATGAATGATAACCTCAGCTGGAGCAACAACACCACCAGCCTGATCAAGAAAGGTCATCAGAGACTCTACTTCCTCAGACGGCTGAGACGAGCTGGTCTGAGCAGCCCAGTCCTCACCTCCTTCTACAGGTGTGCAGTGGAGAGCATCCTGTGCTCCAGCATCAACGTGTGGCATGGAGGCTGCACAGCTGCAGAAAGAAAAGCTTTGCAGAGAGTGGTGAAGGCTGCACAGAAGATGTTGGAGTCAGTCTCCCCACCATCACAGACATCTACACCTCCAGATGCAGGAAGAGGGCCACCTGCATCATGAAAGACCCCACTCACCCAGCACACACACGTTTTGCCCCACTCCCCTCAGGACGGAGGTTGAGGAGCATCAAGTGTAAAACCACTAGACTGAGGAACAGCTTCTACCCTGAGGCTGTTAGACTCATGAATAAATAACCAGAATAACCACTGCAAAATATCACATCATGTTGATGCTGATCTGTTTTTCATGTTGCTGTGTCCATTCGTGCCCATCTGCTCATACAGACTCATGTTCGTGCTGCTGTTTGGAGTGATGTTTTTCTATGATATTAGTGCTTAGTGTATTGTTAGCTGATGTTTTTAGATCATATCTTAGATGTTATTACTGTTCTTCTCTTACATTTTATTGTTGGATGTAACTGGGACCCTGTGTACATAATCTCGTTTCATCACATGTACCACATGTGATGCAAATGACAATAAAGATTATCTGACTCTGACTCTAACTATTAACTATTAAAGGCACCTGGGGAGTGAATTTGGGATAGGGTGTGCTGCTTAGAGACACCACGAGATGTTCAATGACTGAAGTTCAAACCTCGGACTTTGGGGCCCTGAGTCGGCTGCCCTGCCTCTACGCCCATCTCGGCCCCCATGCGAGTTCATGAAAGCGGCAGAGGAGCATGACTCGCTGTGGCACCCCCTGAAGAGGTAAAAGCTGAAAGAACAAGATAGTTCATCAGTTTAGTCGTGTTTTAGGTTTATTTTATTTTGTTTACTGAGAACTTGACTTTAAAGATCCACTGACGTGATTTTTCTACTATTCATCAAATTGCTCAATATATATATATATATTATCATTTAAATATGTTAATTTTTGCAAACAAAATGATAAATCACTTTAATTTTGCTTTAAAAGTGATTTTGAACTTCAAGCCGTGTTTAATCATGGGAAATCCGTTTACACCTGAACGCACCATCTGTGATGTAATGTGCAGAGTGAGAGGCAGAGGGCTCCAGTCTCTTCAATAGCAGACATTTTAAAACCTGACTAATTTAGCAATCTAGGTGAAGATTTAAGCTATTTGTCTTCATTTTGGGAAGCAGAAAATAGTTTGGGTGATGGAACAAGAAACAGCAGGATCTAATTTAGATCTGATGCCGTATCAGACTTACTTTTATGTGAGCTGCTCATACCGTGACAAGCCAAGAGCTCTGCCTCAACTCTGCACATGACATCACAGATGGTGCGTTCGGGTGTAAACGGATTTCCCATGATTAAACACAGCTTGAAGTTCAAAATCACTTTTAAAGCAAAATTAAAGTGATTTATCATTTTGTTTGCAAAAACTAACATATTTAAATGATAATATATATATATTTTGAGCAATTTGATGAATAGTAGAAAAATCACGTCAGTGGATCTTTAACATGTTTAGTTGCTCTTCCTGTTTGTTCCTCACTCCTGGGTTCTATTACAAAGGTACAAGGATTTTTATTGTCATTCACATCACATGTGGTGCATGCGGTGGAATGAAACTATGCACACAGGGCTCCGGTTACATCCAGCAAAAATACAAATTGTAAAGAAAAACATTAGTAAGATCCAAGTCATGAACTAAGAATATACTTTTTTCTTCTTCTTTCAACTTCTCCCTTCATCAGGGGTCGCCACAGCAAAGTAGTGACACGAAGACTTGGCAATTGTTTTTATGCCGGATACCCTTCCTGACACAACCATAGACCACCGAGCTACCACAGCCCTCTGTATGGAGCAGAGCGCTGCTAGGGTTCTCGGGGGAGTAGATGGTGGGGATTAAGGGCCTTGCTCAAGGGCCCAGACTGGGGCAGATGAGGGTGGAGACTGGTGTGACTGCTTCATTTATCCCACCCACATTTTTGATGTTGTCAGTACCGGGGCTTGAACCGTCGATCTTCCGATCACAAGCTCACCTTCTTAACCTCTGTGCCACCACTCCCACTATACTAAGATTATACTACATTCACTAAACTAAGAACACAAGACTAAGAATCAGTGTTGCCAGATTGGGCGGTTTACCGCCATTTGGGCGGTTTTCACTCTCTACTTAGCGGCTAAAAATAGCTTCGGGCGGGTGGTGATAATTTGGGCGGATTTGGAGTCAGATCGGCGGTTTCTGAGTTAACTATTAAATGAATTTCAAACAATCATTCATCATTATTTCATAGCAAAGCTCCTCTGACCTTTCTCCATCACTGATTGGCTATTGTCATCTGCCAGGGCGATCCCAACAGAGAACTGGTGAGGCAGTTAGTGGACGCCTCGTTGAGTGGGCTGGTCCGTAGCGGCGGTACGTCAGAGCGGCCGCCATATTGGATGTGGCAGAACTGCCGGTCAACTGATAGAAGGAAACGGACTGAACTTCATAAAGCACCGTTTTACAAAGTGTTTTATGCCTGTCATTCACACACACCGTGTGAATGACATTTGGACATATATTTGGAAAGCAAACATGCACCAAAGACAACATTTATAACTTTTAAAGTGATTAATAAAAATGTTTATTCCTTAAATGTTTAGGTTACAGTATAGGTAAACACTAATTTTGAGTGTTAACAACTAATAATGTGTGTAACACTATTACTGTGATGATAAATATAGAAATATTCATTAGTGAACATTTAATGTGTCTATAATAATCAGTTCCTGAAATGTGACATGTTGATTTTCTTAATAAAGAGCACCAATGATCACATTTAACTGGTTTTGATTAATCACATTGAACAAATAAACACCGATATATCTTTACAGGAGTTGGGGGTACTGTGTGTGTGTGATTTTATATATATATATATATATATATATAATTTTTTTTTGTAAATACAGAAGTAAAAAAAGAAAAAGTCTGTTGGATAAAAGAAGAAGCGTTTCTACAATTTTTTAACCCATCCAGAGGACCTAATTTAACTCTTATCCCCCCCCCCCCCCCCGCTTTGCTGTATGTGATGTGTCACGTGACACTTTCTGATTGGGCGGGTTTTCGGCGGTGTTTAACAGATTTTTGGGCTGGAAAACCTGGATTCTATCTGGCAACACTGCTAAGAATACACTTATGGTACAAAAACGTGCCAAAAACAACAGCAGCACAAACAAGAGTCTGTGTGAGCAGATGAGGATTAATGAACACAGCAACATGAAATAATCAGCAGCACGAGATCAGCATCATGGATAGTCAGCAGCACATATTAACAACCATGTGGCATTATAGTGATTTTTTTTTCACAGTAATTTTCACAGTGATTTTTTTCCTGGTTAGTGTTGCCACTCTTCATTCATCATCTCCTCCATGGTATATTTCCTGCCCACTTTCATTTTAACAAATTTTTCCCCCCATTTAGTTTAGCTTCAGAAACTTAAAATGGTTGTACCTTTTGCAGTTCTTGACAAGCAGCTTTTCCAGTTTTGCACATTGTAGTTCACATAAAAGACGGATCAATTTCTTCCCATTGAGTCCTGCACTTAGATTTGCACTCCGTTTATGACATATGTAAGGATTTTATAGCTGACAGAGCTTGGAATGTTTATTTACTACAAGATCAATTCATCTACTACTGCTTCTATTGTTTTAGTTGCTGATTTTTCTCACTGAAGGACACAAACATTATTCACGTGAAAGTCTGGGACACACTGAGCATCTTAAACCACAGCAGAGATTCGGACTGGGGCTCATAAACATAAAAAACAAAACCCCATAAAATCAAACTGCCACGCAAACCAGAATTGAAAGAATTATCAAATATATGAAACATATGTTTGATTGGGCATGATTAAAATCTTTTTTTTAGATTGTACTGAACTTGTACCTTTAGTTTGCAGCAATAGTTGACGCTACCTTTAAAACACAATTGAGGTTTTTCTGCTGTGACCTTGCATCTGAAAACATATATTTTTTATTGATCCCTGTGGAGAATTTCTCTCCTCTCTTGTCTTCTTATAGATAGAGGTCAGTAACAAGCCTCAACCACAGGACAGCATTCAGAGGCTGTGTGCAATTTACAGTCCTGCCCAAGGACGCGTTAGCAGTCCAGATATTTGTCCGTGGGGGAGTTCTGGTTCTCCGGCAAATTGATGTCAAGCTCAGTGAAGTAAGCGACGTGTTACAGGTTAAAGGTTAAAAGTGAGCTGTCGAAACACATGTAGGTCATTTAAACTTGACGTCTTTATGAGACTTCTAGGGTTTCCTGTTTCTTAATTTGTTGAGGCGTTATAAAACAGCCGCTGACGCCTTTTCACCTTCTTGCTCTTCCTTATTGAAAATTCGAGCCGACTATTTATTTGAAGCCTCCAGCAGCACCCTGTGGCATGTCAAAGAAGAAATGTGTCT
The DNA here is from genome assembly GCA_038048925.1 of Garcialebias charrua. Taxonomy (NCBI): domain Eukaryota; kingdom Metazoa; phylum Chordata; class Actinopteri; order Cyprinodontiformes; family Rivulidae; genus Garcialebias; species Garcialebias charrua. The sequence goes on from JBBPBX010009296.1 coordinate 27,160, forward strand.
GTCTGTCTCCACATTTTTCTTCTGTCAAGTGTCCGAATGCTGGGACATCATGCTTCATGCTTATCTTGTCAGAATGTGTGTGTGTGCTTATGTGTGTATGTTTGAGAGGCCGAGAGCATTGTGTTGCTGGAAAACATGCAGCTGAAGCCGTCTGGCTGACAGACAGCCTTTCTCAGGGTTATAGGAGGAAATATTGCATGCGTTCTGCTGGCTGGAGAGTCTGAAGATTGTTCTCTGTCGGTTACTTGCTGCTTTCTTCTCTCGGTAATGACCATCTTCTCTAGCTTTGGTTTTCTGTGAATTGCAACCCATCTATAGCACCGCTGACCCTACTAGCCTTTGCGCTCAGAATGCAAAAGCACACACTGTCCAAAAGCAACAGAACACGTTTTATTTATTACTGCTGTTAGATTTTCTGCACCAGCATGAAGCTAAACATTAGGACTTTCTCCTGTATCTTAATGTGTCATAAACCGTGTTTCCACCTATTTTCAGTTTGAATTGTGAGCGAATTTTTGAAAATTTGCAAAAATGTAAATAAAAATTAATGCAAATCGAAGTGTTTCCATCAACTGGCTTGAAGCGCATCCACCAGGCCACGCAAAGCGGCATTATGTCAGACGTCAGCGTAATTACGTCAGACGTCAGTGTTACGCATGTCTACAGTAAACAGGAAGTAGCGGTTGAAAACAGGACCCGACCACACATCTCGGCAAAATGGAGAGAATATTTCAGGTATGTGTTGCTATCGGGCAAGTTGTATTTATTCTGTCATGCCAACTAGTTTTAGCGATGTTACATGTTGTCCGGAGACGAAGTCACGTGACGTAAATGTTCGCTACGTCAGAACTGAGTCGGCAAATCTGTTTCCATCTCTCGTTTTGCGCATCAGCTCTGTTTCGAAAAACCCCAAAACCACCTCAAGCGAGCGTATCAACTTTTTTGAGAATTAGAGGAAGTTAATTTGAATCGTGCCGTTTCCAATCACCTTTTCTGATGCGATACTTCAAAATGCGCATCAAGAAACCTTGATGGAAACACGGCTATAGTTGAAGTAGGAGCAGAGGCACAACTGTGGATTTGGTCTTGGAATAGATGTTTTTTAAGCAACATAATGATCGAAATTTGGAATTTACTTTTCAATGAAATTTAATGCAGTACAGCATAGGTCTGTCGCGATAAACAATAATTCAATTCATCGCACGATAAATGAAATTTATCGACCTCATTTTTATTTATCGGCTTTATCATTTCTTCGTGTCTCTCTTTCTACTGAAGACACTGAATGACAAAAAACTCAACTCTGGTGCTCGTCACTGCCCCCCCCCCCCTTTCTTTTTTCTCTTTAAAATACAATTTAACCGTCCAAAATGGCGTTTTTGGATCATTAAAAGCAGGCAAGCTGAGAAGCAAAGCTATGAGCTAAGCCAAAGTAAAGTAAAGTTTTTCGCTGTAAAAAGAGAAGCTGAGAATTTATTTGTTTATTTATTTATTTAATATTAAAAGCTTTGTGTGAAAAATGTTATGTTAAAGAGTTCAAACCACACCGAGCGTCTGCCATTTTGAGAACTGAAGAGAGACTGCCCATGTCCCGTCAAGGGGCCTCCCTCCCATTTTTCTTAAAGGGACATGCTGCTCGCTCCATCTCTATCCATCTTTCGGTTCAAACAGTCTTATACTGCCATCCGGTGGTCGATTAAAGGTACTACACAAAATAAATTAACAAACATATCTTCTTAAATTTGACAATAATGACTAATTATTGTCAAATTTCAAACAATATTATCATTTATCACAATTATTTCTGAGACAATTAATAACCCAACAAAATTTGTTGTGACATGCTTTCAGGTAGTATAGCATTCAACCCTGTGAGTGAGTGTACACGTAAAAATAATTTCATATTGTTTGCATCTGTGATTTCTAATAGTTTTTGTTAATGTTGTGCGATTAATGGTTCCATTCTTCCACCATTGAAGGCAAAGGTGAATACGTTTGTTCATTCTGTTACCATATTGTATCATGACCCCCTAGACCAGAGGTCTGCAACCTTTTTGCTCAAAAGAGTCATTCCTGCCCCTTGGCTCACTAAATAAAACATGTCTGGAGTCGCAAAACCTGCTAAAACAGTGATTATCAACTGATGGCCCATGGGCCACTGAGTTAGTTGGAAGGGGGGGCTTTAATATACAGTACTGTGTACATTAACTTATATGCTGCTGTGCCACTCTTTGCAAATGTCAATGCTAGAACCTTCAGTTTATTTTATAGATATACTTTTTATACTACTATGCAAAAACTCAGGACAGTATTACACTTTTATTATTTCATTTTATGCTTATGTTCATTGGGTGTTTGGTGTTTCAGGGGTGTTTGGTGTTTCAGTGTTGGTGTAAATTTTCATACTTTTATACTATTATGAAAAAACTCAGGACAGTGTTACACTTTTACTATTTTATGCTTATGTTTATTAAATGTTTTAGTGTTTAGTGTTTAGATGGTTACTGTTGCACCGAGGGACTGAGAGAAACGCAATTTCGGTCCTGTGTATGTCCTGTACATATTGCAGTTCTGACAATAAAGTTGACTTTGACTTTGACTTTTGACTTTGACTTTCTGACCAGTGTGGTTGACATTATAAAACTAAAAGTATATCATGAATTTAAACATTTATTGATATTTTTACATTTTAAGACAAAAAAAGACCATACACAGCAACCAGATCATTCACATACAAAATAAACAACTTTGGTCCCAACACAGAGCCCTGAGGCTCACCCAAGTTTATTTATTTATTTTAAACCTTTAAACACATAATGCCTTTTAATTCTTAATGCTAAGCAGTTCCTTCAGGTTGCAGCCAGAAAAACAGCCATTTCATCATTTTGCCACCATATTTTCATTAGACTCCTACTTCAGGCTCAGAGCCTCATCTGCCTGCACTCATGTAAAAAAAAAAAAAAAAAAGTAGAATTATTTAGAAGGAGGAGGCAGGTTGCACAGAAGCTGTCTTATTTGTAAGGAGGTGCAGACTCAATGTACAGTATAGGCATTAAGGTAATTTACAGTTGCTCAATTTATGTGCGCTCAACATGAAGGTATTGCTCGCCAATTAATATTCCCTGTTTGCCCTCTATCTGAGAAAACTCAACGTGCAACCAGCTGCCAGTGATGAGCTGAGACACAATAGGAAAAAGAAGTGGCGTTAAGAGTGTTCATTACTAGAAGTGTCCCAGTGTATAATAGTTAGTTACTGTCAGAAAGCCAATCAAGGAAATCTGCTCGTGCTTTACAGCTGCAGTATATGTCACAAGTTTGTGTGCTGTAATGTAACAGCCGCGTTTATTCCTAGATTAAAGCTACGTTAATTATAAGATAAGAAGCTGTGGATAAGTAGTGCCATGGAACATCTGATGGAGACGGAACCCTAAAACGACCTAATTTCATGTTTTTGTCACTCTGCTTAAGGACATTCTGCCACAGACACGAGGATAATTAACCAAAGTTTTATTCTTGTTGAGAATTATTTTTCCCCTTCCCAGGAGGGGTTAAGCCATGAGTTTCAGAAACTTCACCTTTAAAATTTTGTCTTGACTTTTAAACCTTAATGTAAGCTTATTCAGCCTTCCACACACATCCCGCACTATTTCACAATGCTCCACATGCTCCGGTAGTTGGGTTGACATGTTTAAAATTTGCCATTACTAACGGTGAAAATGTTTTCAGTTACACCTGAAAAGGCAGCGATGTGATTATAAAAACGATTGTTGCGTCTCGGCGATCAATGCATCTGGATTATCTGTGATCATCAGGTTTATTCAAAACAATGAGCAACAAGTAGCAGAGATGCTAACTTAATAGGCCCGTCGCAATAAACAATAAATCCATTAATCGCATGATAAATGAAAATTATCAACCTCATTTTGATATATTGGCTTTATTGTTTCTTCATGTCTTTCTACTGAAGATGCTGGATGACAAAAAGCTCAACTCCGGTGCTCTTCACCGACCCCTCCCTTTCTCTTTTCTTTTTAAAATCCATTTTAATTGTCCAAAATCCCGTTTTTGGATGGTTAAAAGCAGCTAAGCTGAGAAGCTAAGCTACGAGATAAGCTAACAGGCCGACATCGGGAATAAAACAACCGTCGTCTTGTCGAAGCTCCAAAATTCACGGTTGAAACCCGTGCCTTCGTGTAAAACGTTGTTTTTCCTTTGCAAAAGTAGCTGAGAACTTGTTTACTGATGTTTTAATTAAAAGCTTTGTGTGACAAAAGCTATGCTAAAGAGCTCAGACCACACCGAGCGTCTGCCATTTTGAGAACTGAAGAGAGACAGCCCATGTCACGTCAAGGGGCTGCCCTCCCATTTTTCTTAGAGACACGTTGCTCGCTCTCTCATTATCCATCCTTCAGTTCAAACAGTCTTGTACTGCCATCCGGTGGTCAAAAAAAGGTACTACATGCGAAGCAAATTTACAAACGTCTTCTTAAATTTGACAATAATTACTAATTATTGTCAAATTTCAAACAGTATTATTGTTTATCGCAATAATTTCAGACAATTAATCGCCCAGCAAAATTTATTGTGACAGGCTTATAACTTAACATTGAAAACCGTATAAAAAGTTACCACCATTTGCATCATGTTTATCACAGGAAATGTGTCCACATATCAAATCTTTCAAATAACGTAACTATAACAGGCATGCGGTATATTCTTAAGTGTTCAGTGAAGAAAAAGCTGAAAACACATCCAACAACATTAAATCAGGTCCTCTTGACGGTTTCTTCTTTATTTTTTTTAGATATATTTTTTGTTGTCGAAAAGTTTTGTCTTTCATCTAAAATACTTCATCAGTCCAAGGAGCCACAACAAACTCAGTCCCATAAGTAGCACACTCACATAGTGGGCCAACCAGTTTGACGGTGATAAGATGGTTTCTGGAGTCCACCCTTTCCCCCGATGACTCCTCTGAGCAGCCATGGCCAAACTATGCTGGAAACACCATTTTACTGACGTTTCTTCTATCGAGATACACGGCAACTAGTGAGTTGTGCAATGTCATAAACCTAAAGTAAGTTTATCTAGAATTGGTTATGTTTAAAGAGCTCCTAATGTCTACTCATCATAATTCTTCTGCTTCCTCTGCACGGCCCAGTCAGTGTTGCTTGGCCAGCTCCCCATCGCAGATGGCTGACTTGGCCTGAGACAGACATCTGTATCATCCTCAGCTGCCTCAGCCTTGTTTTTCCAGCGTGAAGGCAGTCAGAGCCAGCCACTCCTCATCGGATTCTCTGCTCCCAGCCATCCTGTGGCGCTACCACAATTGGCTCCATATGCCAACCACATGGAGAAGTGTCAGCTCCCAGGTTGCTTGCTGCCTCTTTTTCTGTCGCTCCTTTTTTATGCCTTTTGTGTCATTATGTTTCTGTCCATAATAGCCTATTGGAATAATTCACCACCTGGCTATAAAAGGTAGAAATGGCAGCGCTGAAGACCTTGATAAGCCTGTTAAAGCAGTGAAGCAGGCAGGAGATGACTTCCTGCAATCACTGTTGTTGTAGCTACTGATGGACAGGGAAGGCTGAACTTATTCCTCCCTGGATTAGGTCCTGTTTGTTTTAAAGGACTAGAGGAAAGATGCTCAGGAAACAGTCAGGCATTAGTCTTTCTGCCACAACATGAATACTGTATTATTCTTACTGTAAGACGGGGAAGTGAGTTTCCAGCAGTGGACAGGACCTGGTTCAGGCTCCAGGCAAAGAGCTGGTTCAACATAAACCAAAGAGCAGGTCATGGCAGCTGGGATGGCGTGGGAGGAACAAGCTGAGGTGGCAAGAAGATGCTGTCTCCTCTATGGAAAGAAAAACAATATTAGCTAACGGATTAAATACTTTTTTAATCAACATGCACAGATCAGGCTTATCATTAATATTCCATACTTAAATGTGGAAAAGTAGTAAGACTTCAAGAAGATAAAGTGCTGTGATCCTCCTCTTCAGCTGTGGGTTGAATTTTCAGTAGAAGCAGCATCATGGACCCAGGGTGACTCCAAGTACTGAGCACTGTGTCACTTTGTGAGTCACAGTGTGTGGATCCCGCAGTGTGGGAAGGCTCTTCATCACTCCCACTCCCACAATAGAACCATCACTCCTTGATTCAGAACTAGTGTTGTCATAAAAGCCTTAAATTTAATGCTAATTATGATTAAAGGGTGCTATCAACAAGTTTTAGCTGTGTGGGCTGTACACACCAAAAACTGCTGGATTTTTTGATAGCTCTGTTGTCGGGTTAAAACTGTTTGGTCATGAGTTGGGTTGGTTTGACCAAATATTGGGTCAAAATGTTTATCTAAATGTATGGTTAGGAGTTTGCCATCTGTAGGCGGATGTGGGCCCAATCAGACATGATTCCAACTCTGCATTAGGGGTGTAATAAGTATTTATAAAATATATGGATGCACGATATTTTTGGCCGATATCCAATATGCCGACATGTTAAAACTTATTTGGCCTATAACCGATACAGTACCATTTTTTTTACTATAACACAATGACATTTGAACAGTTCAAATTTTTTAATATTCACAAATCTAAAGTCAGTGGCGCGGGTGACGTTATAATGTTGTGCTGGCGCTTCAGCTATCCTTGTCACTGGGTTGTAATACAAAAACAGCACCATTTATATACAGGTGGTCCCCGACTTACGACAAAATTTCGTTCCTACGCCCGTTCGTAACACGGATTTCGTCGTAAGTCGAAAAATACATACACACTGGCCGCCCCATATACACATACATGTACGGTACTGTACAGCTACCAAGCGCATAGCCTATCCTAACACAGTACCCTACATAATTATCAAAAAACACATACAGTACATTTGGAGCCATAATGAAGGGAAAAAATAGTTAATTTCTTACTGGTAGCTGGTGAATTCTTCCTCTGTCTGTTAGCATGTTAGCTCGTGCACCTCCGAAGCTCTGCAGCTTCCTGCAGCTTCACGCGGCCCACAGCATTTACACAGCTCGTTGCTCAGCTGTAGTCTCTCTGCCTCGTAAACCTCCGCTCCGAAACAATAGGGTCTCCTGTCTCCTGCACTTTTCCATGCGCGGTCCAGCGGTCCAGAGTTTTACAGTAAGGTCTGTTAGCATATTAGCCCCTCCTAAACTCCTTTGCTCCAGTCAGCCTGTCCAAACAATGAGAGGTCTGCTTTAAGTTTCCACTGACTGTGTCAGCTATTCTCCCCCCTCCCTCCTGGCTACTCTCCTCCTCCCTCCTGTAAATTTCCGCTGAGTTTTGGTACCGTATTTTCTGGTGTAAAGGCGCATAAACCGCGTAACTCGAACAATGCTTTTCAATGGGAGGGCGTTTGTAACCCCGAAACGTCGTAAGTCGAGGCCGTCGTAAG
>JBBPBX010009296.1:34670-60367 GCA_038048925.1 Garcialebias charrua
ATAATGGGCAATGTCCAATATTTAACTTTATCGCTAATATCGGCTGAAACCGATACTATGCCGATAATATCATGCATCCCTAATTAAATGGTATAAACTTATATGAAGAGCTTTAGCTTTGTTGGTGTTGTTAATAATTATAGTTTGCACTAGACCAGGGATGGGCAAAATTTCTTTCCAGAAGGCCAAATTGATATTTAAATTAATTGAAGGGGCCATATAGAATTGTAAAATAAAATTCAGCCAAGAATAATCTGGAAGACTTATTTTTTTCAGGCTTTATGTTGTAGCATAGTCAGCAGGTTTGGTGAAAATCTCCCCAAATATTTTTTTTGCAATAGAAGACAAACTTTCTGTAAACTGGCTCTTTAGACAATATATTTGTGATTTTACCGGTAAATATGTTTTTGGTTCAGTCTAGTTCTGGAACCCATCCATTCATTATCTTTACCTGCTAATTCCTTTTTCAAGTCACCGGGATCACTGAAGCCCATTTCCAGCTATCACTGTGCGAGAGGCAGGGGACACCCTGGACAAGGTCTCCAGTCCATCACAGGGACACATGTAGACAAGGGAGACAAAACAACAATTCACTCTCTAACTAAACAAATAATTTTAATCTAATATTTGGGTCAAAAACATAACCCTACATTAGATCAAACCAATAAACTTGCCCGGGTTGACTCAGTCCAAAATTGACCCAGTACTGGGTCACAACTTTGGTTATTTTTAACCCAGCAGTTTTGTTGTGTAATATTCTGGATCAAAGCAGCACAATTTGAGTAACATTATCATTGTTTTATTTAAACGAGGCTTAAAACCTTTGGATTCAGAACACATCAATTTTTTATTCCCCTTGATAGCTATGCCAGAAAACAACCTTCTTATTCTTGTAGGAACTCATTATAAATAAAAGAAGTAAGCCAAAAGAAAAATAGTAGAATATGCAACACTCTACTCAGAGTCCAAATGCTTCCAGAATAGTTTTACAAGTCTAAAAATGATTCTCTGTGAGAACAACCCACAGTGAAAATCTGTTTAAATTCACAGTTTTTTTACTCGACAAACCTCATTATTTAGAGAAACAAGTAATGAAATACATATTCAGCAAACCACTTTTTGTGGTTAAGATCTCATTTTCATACCCAAATGATGTCTGTTTTTTTTTTTTACCCACGTATCAATCTTGAGACCTGAAAAATTGCTGATACTTATTTGTTTGATTTAAAAAAAATATATTTTTATTGTTTTGGTGATATGGCGTTACTTAAAAAAATTTAAGCACAGTTTTCTGTACCACAGATATTTTTGTCCCACGAAGTAGCAACAAAACAATCGTATTTACTCGTATTCTGATCTGTCTGATCTGCCTTCTGTGCCTGTCTGAACAGACTAAAATAATTTCCACATCGATATCAATGTCTCTGGTTTGATACAGATGGCCCAAGTTCATGCAAAAGCTCAAGCAGAATACCTGACAGTGTTAATATATTCTTACACTTTAACAGCTCCAACAAAAACTAACACTTAAAACTATAGCTCGACTGATAGGCCATATTGTTAAGGTCGATCATTTAGACTGATATAGACGTTTGGGGAGCTGTCAGTGTCTGTGATAATTGTCCCGGTATGTGCGAATGTAAGCGCTTCTAATTTTCACCCCTAAAATGCTAGGAACCAGTCATAATTATACAATGTATCCAGCAGAGAGCACATGAAGACTACTTTCAAGTCATTGTGGTTCACTTAAATGTCACTTTCACTTTCAGCACAGATGAAGCAGGGAGCAATACTGTGTAGCATATTTTGCTGAACAGAACGTGGTAAGTTTATTTTGACTGATCTGTAAAACAAATCAACAATAATAATTTCTCTTCGATCCTTCAACCCGCTTGTCATTAGCTATGTTCTTAGCAAGTTAGCAAGCTAATGCTTAGCTTCCAAAACTTTATCCAGAACAATACATTTAATGCCGAGGACGGCCAGAGGCAAATCCAGAGTCCTGTAAAAATGACAGAATGTTTCTTCAGTGGATCCTCTGAAAAGTCTGTGGGATTCCTCAGTAGCAGGTTTGGTGGGGTGAGAGCGTCAGGTTTACAAAACTTCTCAGGCATGTTGAGATAAGACGGTTTGTCAAGGCCAGTCGGGGAGCCAACTGTCAATTGTTTTGGGGACAGGCAGAACTTTAATGACATCTACCTTCAGTCTATGTTGGTCCACTCACTTCCGAAATGTCCAAATTAAAATGACCATACCAATGGAACGTGCCTGAGAAAATCCCCGAGATCTAATCCATTAAGCCAAAAGTCTTGGTTTTCGAGACATGAACCAAGCCATCATGTAAGGCAGGCAGGATGACCAGGTCCAGATTTGCTGCCAACATCTTCCTTTTGTGTTGATAGACCAGGAACAAGCCAAATCCAAAAAACAGGGACCAGTTATCATAAATCCAATCAAATATGCGTCCTTAAGATCCACAGATTATAGCAGAGATAGACACATCATCAAGTCTTCCAAGTCGATGAGATATCCAGCTGTGTTCATGCCAACAGGGCAAATTGGCTCGCCTACAGCCTGTCTTCTTTTTAAAGAAATGTTATCAGTTGTGCTGAGGGACCAACTGACCAAATTGAAGTCCATAGTTATGATTCTGAAGATTTTATAGAAGAGAGGCTCTCAGACAGTTTCACAGACAAGACAAAAAGCAAAGCGGAGACCGAAAGGAGACGTCCGTCCTTGAGAAGAGCAAGTGCTGAATTTGCTTAGCTTCATGGTTGCTAACAGCTGCTCTAAATAAACAAGCCCTGCTCTACTCACTGTTAGATTCTTGTGGATGAACAAAGTAAAAAAAATTACCAGCCATTATATCAGTTATCTCCATTCGCCTTCCTCGCCCAGTATCGGCATAGGTGATAGCCAAAATTTCCATATCGGGCAGGGTCTACTTAAAACAACATCCATGTTCAAGTAAAGAAGTTTTCAATGGGAAATCATCAATATTGAAACTCATATTTCAGGATCTATTCAGAACCACTAAATAATTAGATATTGGTTCTGATCATTTTTAGCTCAGAAGTGAATATTCATTATTGCTCACCACCAAAATCAAAAAGTCAATTATGCTTTTGCTTGTGTGTGTGTGTTTGTTTCTCTGTCGAATTAGCTAAATGTATAGTATGCTGCCACAGCTAAGCAAATTTAACAAACACAAAAGTAGCTGTGACTCAGCTCATTTTACAGATATTAGACGAAGATTTGATGTGGAAGTAGCTCAGAGTCACCCACAGCTTATATTGCAAGCTCTAACTGCCTGAGGGAAGAAAAAAAAAATTGCCATATCCATTGGTCAACTGTCTGTCTGTTAGCAAAATAGCTCATGAACCTACTGAGTGTATTTTAATGACACTCAAAGTATTCACATTATGCACATCAATATGCACTTTTGGACTCTAGTTTAAGATGGCCACCACAGCTAATCCAATTTAACCAACACAAAAATTGCTAAACTTAATCAGTTTACAAATATTGAGCTACAATTGATGTAGTAGCTGAGAGTCATTCTCAATAAATTCTTTGAATGCTAAGAAATCTTGCAGGAGCTCATCATATCACATGTAATCACCTAATTTCATTTACAAGGTTTCACTAAAAACAGATTTAATTTCACCCCTTTTCTTGATGTAATGGTTTTAATTCAAAACTAGCATGAAAGGTAGCAGGCAATCAATCACATTCAAGGAATCCCAGGTTACCAATAAAGTATACATGTTAAATTTTTTGTTTTGTTTTGTGGCATTTTTAAAACACTATAGCAACATCAGTAAAACATCTTGTTTTTGTCCTTGAAAGCCATTTTTTGGATTCTTTCCTGGAATCCCTATTAGGTTGAGGCTGTTAGTCACACCCAGCTGACCTCCACCTTGCTGCTCAGCTTGTGAGCTTAAACTGGGAAGTCTGGGAATCTGTTGGCCAGAGCAGTGAAGTGTGACTTATGATGATTGGAGTTAATGCCATTAAAAGTCCATTGGTCCACCTGTTAGTATCTCACCGTCATGCCCCACTGGGTGAGGACTCTGGACCTCATGTGCATGCCTCGATGCACCTGAAGAATCTAACACGGCCCTTTGATGTCAACCTAATGTCCCCAAACTCAATCTGTGGCCTCAATACTTAGTTCATGAAAGGAATTGCATGTACCGGTACTTGTATTAAACGTCACCCTACTGATGTTAGTTTGGGCCACAGAACCATAAAAACAAACTAGGAAATGACTACTATAGCATATGTACGGCAAAAAAAAAAATCAAATTTTTACCAACAACACATACATATGCACAACATAAATAGCATTTGGACTGTCACAATAACAGATTTTGCTGGGCGATTAATTGTCTCAGAAATTATTACGATAATATTGTTTGAAATTTGATAATAATTAGTGAATATTGTTGAATTTAAGAATAAATTTTGGTTATTTTTTGTGTATAGTACCTTTTTTGACCACTGGATGACAGTATAAGACTGTTTGAACCAAAGGATGGATAGTGAGGGAGCAAAGAGTGTGTCTCTTTAAGAAAAAACAGGCGGGAGGCCTCTTGACATGACATGCTATCTCTCCTTCCTTTATTCGGTTCTTGACGCTTGGTGTGGTTTGAGCTCTTTAGCATAGCACTTTTCACACAGAGCTTTTAATAAAAAAAATCAATAAATAAGTTCCCAGCTTATTTTTTCGAAGAAAAACACATTTTTACACGAAGGCACGGGTTTCAACTGTGAATTTTGGAGCTTAAACATGACGGAGGATTTTTCCCCCGAGGTCGACCTGTTAGCTTAGCTCGTAACGGAGCTTCTCAGCCTAGCTGCTTTTAACAATCCAGAAATGTGATTTTGGATGGTTGAAACAGATTGGGGTGGGGGACAGTGATGAGCACCGGAGTTGAGCCTTTTGTCATCCAGTGTCTTCAGTAGAAAGAGAGAGACATGAAGAAACAATAAAGCAGATAAATGAAAACGAGGTTGATCATTTTCATTTATCATGCGATTAATTGATTTATTGTTTATCGCGGCAGGCCTGAGCAAAATGGCAGTCGGTTAACTACTGTACTGTATTTTGGAAATGGAGCAGTCATGAACAGTCGAGTGGGCCAGTGGACAGGCTTTTGTGCACGCAATTACCACATCTGTTCTAAATTTTACCAGACTTTGTTCTTTTCATCAACATCATTAAAACACTCATTCTCAATGGACAGCAGGAAAGAATGATCTCCAGCGCCATTAGTAAAAGCAACCGCTTCACTTTTGATAGCTCCTGCTTTGAAAAATGTGCTGAATCCCACTCTAATGGGGTGTTGGTGTATTCATCGGCAGAAATGTATTTTTTTTTTTTGTCACACACCCTAATGTACAAAGCTTTTGTTAATGCGTTTCGCAATAAAAAACTTTGTATGCTGTTTTTCTCCTACATACTATTTGATAAAATACTCATCTTAGAAACTATTGTCATGAGCCAAAATAGGGCTTATAGTTCTGGCTGTTAGTTAGCTTTGGAAAATGGTATTATTCCCTGACTGACAAAAACCTATAATGTCATGAAAACATGTTTTAGAGAAACTCTTCATTTTATCTGTTCTGAACCACAATATTCTGTTTTTGATACAAATTCATCCACTGAGTGTTTATTCACTTTTACTCTTTTTATTTTTTTGCAATTTACTTTCTCTGAATCAGTGTCAAACCTAAAAAAATAAAAATAATAAAGTTGCAAATTTGCTTTTCACTTGCATTATTAGAGCCTGCAGGAAACGTTCTGCAGACGGTGGTTACTGAGGGAGGTTTTGAATCAGCTGTTAAAACTCTCCAGAACATGTCAGGTATACAGGTATATACAAATGAATTACCATCGAACATTCTAACACATAACGTCAAATTTGTTATAACTTAAAGGGAATTGAGATTTTTGTGAGACCGAAATTTAGAACCAGTTTGAGGGGTTGGGCAACCTCGATCCAAGGAATTAGATTGTGGAATAATTTGGAAGCCGAAATTAAAAATGCAAACTCAATATCTTCATTTAAGAATATGATTTAAAAAAAAATATATTTGCAAAAATATATATAAAATAATTTATCTTGTCTAGTGTTAAATTTGTTAATTACATGTGTCATTCCTTTTTTGTCTTCTTGACTTATTATTATTATTATTATTGCATATTTCTCTCTTTTTATAGTTGCTTATTGAAGGTTTTCTGTTTGAATTGATTTGTTCTGTACAATGGGGGCAGATAGAATAAGATACTCTCTTCATTCTGCCACCCTTCATTTTAAATTTATATTGTATGTCTTGTGTCATGTGTCTATTAAATTGCTGTATTATTTTTATTTGAAATGAATAAAAGAAAAAATAAAATAAAAGAAAGGTATGAAGAATTTATACCTGTTCATGCTATCCATATTAGCTCCTACAGAGATACTGGGAGAACCTTATATATGAGTTGACCTTCAAGTTTGTGCAAAATGTCAGGTTTGTGTAAAATAGAAGGCGGCGATGCAAAAGGAAAGAATTTAATCCATCTTGTTTTGATTCTAGTAAGTAAATCTCAGTGATAACAGTTTCCTCTCATTTTTTCTCTTCATCTGATAATCGTTTGTGGGAAATTTTGTCATCCTGCGGAGGCGGCGACTGTTTACTTTTAGCTCAATTTGACCAACGCCGGCCAGCCAGACAGGAATGTGTGCAGCCAGCTGCTTACAGACACTCACCTCGATTGAAGCATAACTACCATTCAGTTATTGAACATGACAAATTTCTCACCCTGTGCACAAAGAGCGATGCACTGACACAAACGTGAGCCTGTGCACACTCGGATCACTCCTGCCACATCATTAAAACAAGAAAGCAGCTCCTTTGCCTCCTTAATGGAAATTGCTATTTCAAAGCGTGTGGAGAGAGATGTTAACCTTCTGCTGTACTTGTGGCATTAAAAATGGATCAAAGCATATGAGCTTTGATGTCAATGGAAGATTTTATTTGGGTCGGAACGGCAGGAGAAGGAGCGAGGATGACTCTTTAGCACCCTCTGCTGGGGAAAAATGGCACCCTGTTCATACTTTAGGATTATTTGTTCAGCCTTCTCTGTTTTTGCATCTTCTGCACCTTGAATCTGTGCTGAGGGCACACGGTGATAAAGACACAGCTACAGATGAGACAGATACTGCAAAATGAGAAAGCAGCTGTTTTCTTGTTTTCTTGTCAGCGAGTCCATCAATCAGGTCTTGTTGTGCAACATGAGAGTTGCTGTGAACTGTCTGGGGGTATCAAGTAGGAAAAGAGGTGAGCAGGCGGAGGTACTTCTGGGGTGAACTTTCGACCCCCAGCAGGCGCTCTGAAAGCCCCCTCGTGTTAGCGCCCCCCACTGGGCTCGGCTTGGGCCTGGGAATGAACCAAAGAGATGAATGACTTTGAGTGGAATCAACATCACCTTCCTCTCGGAGTCTTTTTTAAATATTGCATTTAAATGTCTCCAAGTAAAATAAGGTTGCAGGCTGCAAACAAATAGAGGCTTAAGACAGGAACAGCCGTGTGTTTGCCATGAAAAGACAACGGCATCGGCGTTCGTGCAGCTCCTCCACGCATGGGATGCAGCCACTGTTTGCATCAGAGTTGTGGGGGAGTGGTGGCGCAGTGGTTAGAGACGGTGGGCGTGTGATCGGAAGATGGCCGGTTCAAGCCCCGGTACCGACAACATCAAAAAATGTGGATGGAAAAAGGTGAAACACCCACACCTGCCTCATTCGCCCCACTCTGGGCCCCTGAGCAAGGCCCTCAACCCCCACCATCTGCTCCCTAAACAGGTCTCTCTTGAAAATGAGTTCTCGTTGCTCAGTGAGACTACCTGGATAAATAAAGTGTAAATACTGTAAATGGAAAAAATGAGTTACTGTTTATGTGGATGAGCAGCCCAGTTGGGGGAGGAGTGAATGGAAAAAATATAGAGACACAGATACAGAGAGTAAAAAACATAAATAATTGATGATGGATACCGCCTTGCATCTGCTGCCTGCTGCCACAGAGTTTCTTCAAAGTAGACACATTAAATGCAGGGTCTTGCTAAAACATCGTAAAACCTCCCGTCTCCCGCGACCACATCATCACATTATAAAACATAAAAAATAAAAAAACGGAATGCTGTTTGAAATGAACTTCTGTGTAACAAATGCTAATATTTTAGCGTGACATCATGTGACAGGTCTGTCAGGTCTTTATTATTTGCCATGTTATTGATGGCACATGTACAGGTAGTCCTCGACTTACGAACGAGTTCCGGACCTAAGGACCGCTCGTAACCCAATTTTGACGTGAGTCGGAACCCATAGCACGTGCGTTCATAAGTCCGGATTTTCGTTTGTAAGTCGGAAAATGTATGCTAGCGCTGCGCCAAACACCCTTTTTTCAACACAAACGTACATACTGGTTCATAAACATGCACATAACTTTGTTTACAAACGGTTAGCTAACACACTTTCATCTAAAAACACCTAAAAACACATACAAGTGCTGTATTTAATGTACAACTGTACTGTTCGTAAGTCCGTTCGTAAGTCCGAGTTGTCGTAAGTCGAGGACTCCCTGTATTCATGTGGGAAGAAAAGAGTCTTATTTGTTGTGTGATGAAGCCAAAATAAAAGCTCCAAAGGTTAATTAGTGGAGTTTCTCAGGCTTTTTGTGCATACGGGTCCCAAACAAGTGGGTTAGGGCTCTTTGGAGTCTCACTACATGATTGACTTTAATGTATTTGCCCCCCTCTCATTGGCAAGCCCCTTTTTTTTCACAGTTTGCCTCATTAAATCTTTGTGGGAAGTCTCCAGCTCTTGGAGAAGAGACTTTCTTTTGATTAGGCTGCGAACAAATGGAGGAGGTGTTTGACATCTTCCAAGACTGTGGTCCTCTTTTGTTGTGCTGTTGGACTGTTGCTCCCCCCCGCCTCCCCACTTGGACAAGACTGGAGCACTACTCCTGAAAGCTTTTATTCCCACTTGTTTTTCATTTATTTATTTTCTTATTCCCTCACTCAACTCCAACCCCTCCTCCCGTACGCCTTTGTTAAAGACGGCCCCTCATCCACCCCTCCACCCCCGTCGCTCCCTCTCCGGCGTACTGTCTCTCCTGCTCTCTCGATATGCGCTCATCTGTTTGGCTGGCTGAGGCTGAGAGACGAAGAGCTCTGGAGGAGACTGGGAACCAGAGACACGCCGCTGCAATTTCTCCCAATAGAAGAAAGAACAACACAGGAAAAACAAGGGATCTGCTTTTTTCCTTTTGCAAACCCTCATCCTCCTCACTCTCATTGACTTGCCGTCTGTCTCGGTGTGTCCACTGACTTCTCTCATTGACTCCCTGCTTCAGCTGGCTGAGTGCGCTGGCTCTGGGACCACTACCTGCTGCCTGGGGATTTGGAGCGCTATAAAGACCTACTGCCTAATGTGTTGCTTTCAGAACCGGTGGAAGGAAATTTCTCGTGTACAGTAGAAGAAGCGGGAACTTAAATCTTTGTGACCGGGACACCGGTGGGCACCTCTGGACGAAGACATCCAACTCCATAAGGGATTAAATGCTGGAGGGTTGAGCTGGAAAGCAAACTGGACAAGTTTTTTTTTTCCCACGACAACCTGAAACTAAATGGTTACATTTTAATTTTTTTTGTCAACCCTTGGAACATTTTCCCTCATTATTTGGTTGGACTTTATTTTATTTCGCCCCAACAAATCTTTGCCTCAAGCATCTTTGTTAATTTTTGATAATCTTCTGTTTCTTGCCCTTTTCTTTCATTGGGTTTCTTACTCTTTTTCTGTGTCTGCGTACGGGAGAAGGCAGCTGGGGATTGACAGGTCGAGTGTGGCTCACGATTGTTTGCTTCTCTAACTTTCCCCCCTCTCCTCCACTTCCTTTGACCTGCTTTTGGCCCCGGCAAATCAATGAGGTCAGAGCCGAAGGGTGCAGCTGCGTCCCCCCTCCATGAGACCTGCTTGAAATGAAAGGGCATTGGAGCGTAGAGGGGTGACAGACACAGGAGGAACAAGAAACAAACCAACTCCTTGCTCCTTGGAAGTATTCGTGGAGGGATTCACTTTCCAACCCTATCGGTAAAAAGCGGCTCCGGTTGCAATGTCAGATTCCGAGGCGGCTTTTTGTGTCATGGACTAGACCATGCACTAAAGAAGACGTTCCTTTGGATACAAAGAGCTGTGGTCACTTCGAAGCAGAGCATTAAGTTTTTACCAAGGGGAGCCACAGCCATTCGGAACTTGCAAAGCCATCATCTTATCGAGAAATACGTTTGACACGTGCTTTTTACTGAGCACAAGACCGTTTCTTGGACTGAAAGGCTTTTGACAAGTACAGAAAGGGGCGCTGGTTGGAGTCGCCGTCCCTTGACCTCTTTTATTGTCGACTAATTGCCCATCGGGTCATTAAAAGGAAAAGAGCGGATTCTTTGAGCGGATTTATCCTCAACCTGCTGTGGACATTTTTCCATGTGGATATCCAAAACACCCACGTCCTAACACACACATTTCTAGCTTTTACATATCCAACGTACATACATGCCAAAAGCACTGTAACACAGTTTGTCAAACACATTATCACCACCCACTTAAATCCACACACATCTGTGCTGTAAGCATACATGAACTCTTAACGCACACACACACTTGCGTGCACACTAAATTCTCATTAGTTTGTCTTTTTCCCAGCGAGCACGGAGGAATGGAGGTCGTCTGGACAGGTGGGGGGCTGTAGGAGTCTCACATCCAGGTCCCCCCTGTCTGCCCTTTCCCCAAATGGATGTTATCATCTGTAAAAATGTGCCACTTGCGAAGCGTTGAAAGCTTTCCGCTGCGATTCTCAGAGAGAACCAGTCGCCGGGTCCCCGTCACGGTGCCCGGCTGGAGCCACAACTGAAACACCCATCCATTACTCATCGTTTCTGCGTTCTGTTTTCATTATCCACGCCGTCAGCCCTCACCCCGCCGCCATCATTTTTGCCAACGGGTCCCTGGGCACCCCTCGGCGCACTCCTCGTCCCATCGTCTCCTCCACCCTGGAGGGGCGAGGGTCCCTGGAGTGGAGCATGAGTGGGTGCCACTACCCCTCGCCACCAGTGCCGGAGCGGGACCGCAGGTACCAGCACAAAGTGTCGCTCGTGGTACGCTACTTCATGATCCCCTGCAACATCTGTCTGATCCTGCTGGCCACGTCTACGCTGGGCTTCGCCGTGCTGCTGTTCCTCAACAACTGTACGTGTTCCTCAACCGTAACTCCTTGCATGTGCACTTTAATGGCTCTCTGTCTGGTAAAAGACACTTTGCCATAAAGCTATATAGATTTGTGCCGACTTTTTGTTTGGAAGAAACATCTTGGCACACACGAGTCTGCATTAAACACGGCATACCAAACATGTCATTGCCACTTTATCTGTCCTTGAAGTGGGGACATGAGGACATTTAAACCCCCCTTCCATGACTCTGGGTAAGCAGAGTTCTAAGACGGCGTATCTTCTCTCTAAAGCCTTGGCATTTACTTTGAACTGCACAATGTATTTCATGGCGATTAAAAGCCTTAAGTGGTTCAAAAAGTTCTCTTTCGGTTTGGAAAAGCCCAAATCCTCCTGTCATCTCTCTGCAATACAAAATAAATAAATAAAAAATACACCCCCAGCATAAACTAAAGTGCAGTAGCTCATTAGTTACTAGTGGAAGGTTTGATAGTGGCTAATGTGTTAGAGTTCTCAGTAAAGTTAATTTAGTGGGTTTATTCTTTCTTCCAATAAACTTATGTACAAGACTTAATGTCAAAGTTTCTGTTTAAAAAAAACACAAAACTTTTTAGTGTATTAACCGTCACTGTCTCTGTGAATATGTAATCCCCCTACTGTCATTACACACTGCAAGCAATGCTTTAAAGTTACCATTTGTCTATTCTAATACCGTATTTTCTGGAATATAGGTCGCACCTGAATATAGGTCGCACTGTCCAATTATTGCCCAAAATTGGAAAAATCCATATATAGGTCGCATCTACGTCAAAATGTGGACCGTGTTTAGCTCTGCTGCAAATGTCTGCCACAGGAGCGCACAGCAAGGCTTTTAAGAAGATTAACACTTAAAAACAATTATTTGTTTGATAAAAATTATAGCAAATATGTGTCTGAGCTGAACTTTTCTTTAATAAATGAATAATTTTAGCAGGATAAACACCTAAAAATATATATTTGTTAGCTGACATTATTGTAAGAGTGTGTCTCAGTTTAATTTTTGTTAATAAATGATTACAAATCAGCTTATTTTATAAAAAGCCATAAATAGGTCGCACCTGAATATAGGTCGCAGGGCATGCAAAAATGATAAAAAGCCGCAACCTATATTCCGGAAAATACGATATGCTGGTGAAGGTACATAGGTTGGTGCGTGGCATGCCTTATATCTCTCTAAAAACTGCGTTCATTGGACCGAAACTGACCAGCCTTAAGTCCGGCTACCAAGTGTTGAATTGAACTAGCGCATTAGAATTAGCTTCCGCTAGTTTTACTAAGACATTAGCGCTTTTGAAATTGCTGACCTAAATAACTTAATAAGCGCTTTAGAAATTGCGGAACAAATTTTGGGATTAGCGCTGCCCACCTTTGGTGGCATGTCAGCCTGTTTATAACTTCACTGTCACACAGCCTGCTCCTTGAATTGAAAAAGCCCTTTGGATATAGGACTAAACGTTTTCTGTAACAAATAAAGTCCAGTTGTCTCATCCGTGGCTGCGTACGGGAGGTCTTGCATCAGGGTAAAGTCCAGTTGTTTTTGTAGTGAACGCTTGTTCTGATTCTATTCTGATAGCTGCAAAAGCCAACAGGTGTTTTCACAAATACACAAGAGCAATCTTTTTAAACATCAGTAACCAATTCCATTTTATTTGGTACATTTCAAATTCCTCACTGTAAGAGAGTCTGTTTGGCATTGCCTTCCAGTTCAAACTGTGTAAAAGGTTAAATCTTCTTAACTCTGTGGCCCATTACTTATGCAAGTCTCTGCCTCATAATCACTTGCAGATTATAATATGGAACTGCATTTGCCCCATTAGAGTCATTCTAATGAAGGTTGAAGTCTTTGCTGCCATTTCGTGGGAACCGATCTTTGCTCGTTTTCTGTGTTCTGAGTGTTCTGATGGAATATAACGTTTTGCCTTTGTCAAAGGCGTCTAAGATCATGTTTTCCAGTCTTGTTTTTTAGCCCTTCTACCTTCTGGTTGCAGGAGAGAAAATAAGCCATTTGTTAACTTTGCTTTGTTACCAAATCAATCGGAGACAGACAGGCTTTATTAGAGTTAATACAGACTTGGTTAAAGCTGTCTCTCTGCTCTGGTGAAGTGAAAAACAAATGCGTTGGAGAAATTGATGAGCCGAATTCTGCCAGGAGTCCTTTGCCGTGTGGCCACAAGGACAGCTGGATACCGCCTGTGCTGGTGGAGATGCATGCGTGTGTGTTAGTGGGAGGGGTGTTAGAAGACCTCCAAATTACAAATTTTGTTGTCAACATATGGGATGAGGCATGTCCATACGTACGAACACAGTTTGCGTCCCCCCCCACCACTCTAAATTCTGTTTGCCTGCCAATGAAGCCTGCGCCACGGACGCACGCTCACTTCATCATTCTGCGCAGCGATACATCAGCCACAGCAAAGGGGAAGGTGCCACACATGCAAAGATAAATACACGCGCACACCCCCTTTCTGCACGTGGGTAAATGTCACAGCCAGACATTTATTGATTTGCCAAAGATATAGGGTGAACGATGGCCGTGTTGTGACATTCACACAGGATCGGGAACTTATGCAGGCTTTGCCAAGGTGTAAAGGGAGATGGAAGTGGCTGATGTGTTTATGGAAAGACCTTATCTCGTCCTTTCGTTATGGAAATGTGAAGAAATCGTTTAGCTTCGCCTAGCGTCTTGGCTCACTTTGTACTCCACCTACTCTTCCGGCTCCTTCTGGTTCACCTTGCACGCCACTGTGGCTCTGTTTGTTTGTGCATATTTAGACATGCTTACAAAAGTGAGAAAAGGAAGTGGGAAACGTGCCAATGCTCCTTTTATGTTCTCCCTCTCCATCCACCTGATGCAATTTCCCCCCCATAGTTTAATGTGTACAGGTAGTCCTCGACTTAAGTACGAGTTCCGTTCCTACGCATCATTCGTAACCCAATTTTCTTGTAAGTCGGACACCACACGAGCCGCCACTGATACACGTACATGTACAGTACTGTACAGTTACCAAGCACTTAGCCTATCCTAACACAGTACCCTACATAATTATCAAAAAACACGGTACACGTACTGTACAGTACATTTAGAGACATACTGTACAGTAATTAAATAAAAAAATACAATTTCTTACTGTGAGCTGGTCTTCGCCGCCCGTCGGGTCCATGTCTCTGGTGGGGCTAGCGTTAGCATTTTAGCCCCTCAGTTAGCTCGGTGTCGTCCCTCCAAAAGGCTGTTTATCCGTTTATCCGCATTTTAGTATGTTACCTCGGGGTCCATCCAACATCTGAGGCTAAAAGGCAGACATCGAGGCAAGCTCCCGGCAGGAGCAGGCGTCTCTGCGGCCCGTCGGGTCCGTGTCTCTGGTGGGGCTAGCGTTAGCCAAAGCTGGCTGTCCAGGCCAGAGCTAACTGGCTAAACTGGCGGGCAGTCGCACTGCCGAAAACTGACGGAAACTGCCAGAAACTGCCAGAATCTCGCTAAATTGGCTTGAAAATAATACAAATGAATAATAATAATAATACTTTATTTATAAAGCCATTTAAAACAACAACAGCTGCAACAAAGTGCTGTACACATGAAATCAAGAACATTTAAACATTTTTTTTTTCATATTTTTATTAATTATGATGCGTTCGTAATTCCGATTTGCCGTAAGTCGAGGGCGTCGTAAATCGAGGACTCTCTGTATTCTTGAATCTCCCCGCAGATGAAAATCAGTTCCCGTCATGACTGAATGCAAAGCAGCTTCAGCAGACAATTCATTATTCACCTCTAGCACCAACCTTGCCTCCCCTCTCCTCATTTATTTGTTTCTCTTCCACACAGACAACTTTCTCCCCTGAAACCCCAGCTGTTGACAAGCAATTTTAAGCTAGCCTAAATTTAAAACTCAGCTGTGTCTCGGGGTGCCGACGGGTATCGCAGAAGTCCTGGGGAAGGCTCCGGCGCAGAGGGGGCCCTGCGAAAAAGTGTTATGGCGGAGTAGCTGATGTGATGTCTTGTATCTTCCTCATTATCCCTCACAGTGTAGAGGCAGCGGGGAGATGTCTGGGTGGTAGCTCAGCTTTTTCTCAATGTGTGTGTTTGTTCAGTGCAGGCAGCTTTGACAACTCACCCGGGCTTTGCTTAGTGAGTCACACAGCCGGGTGGACTGCTAGAGAGCAGATGGTGGTTCACTTGTGTCATGCTTGGTACTCAAGTAACCCGGTATGCTATGACCAGTGTACTGTATCGTAATAGGCTTTGATGAATGCATCATGCTTATAAAAAGTATCCATTTGGAAAAATACACTGCAAATGACATCAGTGCTCATATATTTTCTTGCACAATAAAACTCGCAATGCTGCCATGTTTCACCACATTCTAAGTGTCTACAGATGTGATTATTGTGTGAACACGTATGAAGCATTTGCACTATTGAGATCCATTTTTCCTCTATACATTTTTTGACATCTGTCTCGTGCCACCATTTTTTTTGTTATTGCAACAAATCGTTTATCAAAACGTTCAGCTCTTTCAGGACAACCCTGCTATGATTTTTGGTATTCGTGCAACTTTAGCTTTTTGAAATATTTAGCCTTTTCTGCCTTTTTTGTCTCATAAAAAATGAATTGAGCTCATTTTACATCTTTCAAACCTTTAGATCTTTTTTACCACCTTTCACATTTTGTTTTCATCTTCTTTCAGCTTCCTTGTGCAAATTTAATCTTTTCAGCTACCGTACTTTCAGCTACTTTCAGCTACTTTCAGCTGTTATTTCTGCAATTTTGTGCTTGTTTCAGATTCTTTCTGCTAACTACACGATTTTTGTGCTTCTTCGAACTTCTTTCTGTTATTGTCAGCTTGTTTTGCTCCTTTCAGCTTATTTAGGTAAGTTTCAGCTTTGTCTGCTATTTTAGCTACTATCTGCTAATTTTAGCCAATGCAGCTAATTCTACATTTTTTGCACCCATTTCAAGTTTTTTCAGCCTAATTCAGCAAAAAAAATGTGCTCTCCACTTCCTTATGGTAATTTCAGCTTATTTCTGCTTTTTTTCTTCATTTTTTTGTGGCTACTTTCAGCTGGGGTTTTGTGTGTGCAAATTTCAGCCTTTCTTTAAAGACAATTTCCACTTTTTGTACTCATTTCTGCTTCTTTTAGCCTAACTGGGAAAATGTGTTCCTTCAGGTTTATTCTGCTTATTTAAGCTTGTTCTACCTTTTCAGCTATATCTTTAGCATTTTTAGCTAATTTCAGCAGTTTTCAGATAAATTTGATTTAAATGTGGTAATTTCAGCTACTTTCAGCAATTAACTTCTTTCGGATCATTTCAGCTTAATATGCTCCTTTCATCTTTTTGGGGGAGTTAGTTTAAGCCTTTTCTACTATTCCAGCTACTATTTTACTCTTTTACACTAATTTGTAGCTTTTTCAGCTAATTCCAGCTCCTTCCACTTCCTTCTAGTAGTTTAAGCTTCCTTCTGCCTTTTCAGCTACTTTTCAGCTATTTTCTGTTCAATTCAACTTTTTGTACTAATTTCTGACTATTTAAACCTAATTAAGCAAATATGTGTACCGGTACTTTCTGCTCTCTGCTGCTAACTTAGGCTTGTTCTTGTACTTCAGCTACATTTCAGCATGTTTTTTAAGCTAATTTCAACCGTTTTGCAGCAATTTTTCCGACAATAAGCATTCACACTGCATTTTCACAGGAAATGCAATTTCTCTAGTTTCACGTTTATTCTGTGCACTTCTAAAATCATTAGCTGTCTAATCAGTTACACCATCCACAGACTATTAACAAACTGCAATTTCAATGTGCCATTATTTATTGAAGAACTTATTTTCTTTCTGGTTGCAGCCTCCCAAATGGGAACATTGGCTGCTCATTATCAGAAATTACATATTTTTGTTATTCAGATTGTTTGAGAATATGCCCAAGGCTCTGGGAAAAAGCTTGTTCTCTTCTGTAATGTTGCCTATGTTGGGCTTATAATTAAAAAATATCACTTTTGATATATTGCCGTGAAAACATTTGTTGCCCTTTTTATGTTTTTACTCAGTTTGGCTGTCAGCGGTAATTTTATTTCCATTCCCTGCTAGGTAAAAATAAATCAACCCACTCTATTTTTATACATAATGTGGCCAAGGTGTTGAAGCTGCAGAACTCTCAGATTACAAGTGTTATTTAGGCATTCGAAACCACAGGTCTGGTTTTTTTAGTTCCCACGCCTTGAAAAGCTTCATGTCATTGTCTGCTGACTGTGGACCAGCAGAGTAACATGATGTAATGTGATGCATTAGGGAGGGAAAAAAATTCTGATTTATTCCACATGTCTGCAGGTGGGTGGAGGCAGGGACCGAGCGTGTATTCCCCAATGCACTTCATGTCGTCACTATTGTTGAAGTTTTGCTCTCACCTTACACTTTTTCACTTAAAATCAAACCGCTCTGTTCTCTATTTCCCTTGTGCTCTTGTAACATCAGAAGTCACGGTGCGGAACGATTAGAGTTTCGAAGCCACGGCTGACAACACGATGATGATACTGATATTGCTGGAACACGCTCCTGTCTGATTAGCTCTGCTCGGTCCCTGCAGGGCCTGGTCACTCGCTTCAAATGTGTGGGATACAGAAAGCCCACAGATACAAAGTGCTCTCTCTCGCTCTGTCCCTTTATTTTTAATATCAGAAAAAAGCGTTCAAAACAGAAACCAATACCAATTCAAAGACTGCTTTCGTTTGGTTGAAGTTTAAATACATTTCCTCAAACTAAGCAGTTTCTTTTTCTCTTATCTCTTTCAGACAAACCACCTCACTTCACTCCGGCCCAGCCTCCTGATGGTAAGCCCTCCGAGGTTTCCTTCTGCTCACCTTCACTGCTCTTTGGGTTTTCTGGGCTGTACCTCCGAATAATGACCTCAGACAGCGGATCTGCGCCTTTGAAGTGGGCAGCCGTATATGTGCTTTGCCAGATTTAGCGGCTCTGCTCTCCGTTGCTACACCGTTGGTATGGCAGGCACATGGCCAGGTCTGCTCAGGGCCTTTGATGTACGAAGGATCTTTTGATGACTTGATTTGATCAGCTCCGCGCAGCTAGTTGGACTGATGTTCAGTATCTGTTACCGCAGCAGCATTCACATCTTTCTGATAGGGTCTAATGGGATAACACACCACCCTTATCGGTGTGTATTCAACGTTACTGTAGGCTGCGTGAGGTTTGCGGGCCAAGGGCATGCCGCAGCACCATTACCTCACCTTGTTAACCGGATTTTCTTGCTCCAGCCGGCACTTTGACATCTTTGAAATAGGTGCTATATAGGGATGCGCGATATAAACGGTACACGGTATAGAAATTAGCCTACAATAGAGATCTGTCTTCTACCGGCTAACCGCAGAAAATCAGAGTTGTCCGATATAATCTTTACTTTTTTTAGTTTAAAACTGTGCATAAGTGGTGTTGAAGTGTACAATCAGAGTTGTCAGAGTTAATCGTTACTTTTTTTGTGTTGAAAACTGTGCGTAAGTGGTGTTAAAGTCTTTTCTTCGAGTGCTAAGTAGCAAAGCTATAAGCTAACTACGTCCGGCTTGCCGTAGTGTTGCCATATTCGGACGCATGCGCAACGCTGCGTTCCGTAGAAAGTTTTTTTTTTTTTTTTGTCGAAAGTTAAAGTAAGCGTTGGTCAGCTTTAGAGAAACCTGCCCTCTGATCTGTGAACAGAACGCTGTGTTGTGTGATTTTACTGCGAGACCCTCTGGTCAAAGCCACAGAGGAAACTGGTTGCCTTGTCAGCTCTCCTTAAAGCTGAAGGAGACGCCCTCTAGAGGGTTGGAGGGTGAAGTGTTTTCAGTGTAAAATGCTGCTCTGTTACTGTTCATTTCTTAAGTGACAATATTGGAAACTGTTAAGAGTTAACAACATATTCTTTAGTTTAAAACTTATGGCTAAAACTACACAAGATATATTTTGCACTGTTTTGCACTACAAGAAAGAAGCCTAATGCTTGAGTTGTTAATTATTTAAAAACTCTCTGGACCTAGTAGTGAAATTTTCTTAATAGAGATTATTTTGTGGTATAGCAGTTTTCAAAATAAATTATGGCAAAAGGACACCCTATGCGGTTTTTTTTTCATTCCTTTTGCAAGTTTTATACCAAAAACATATCGCAATATACAGTATATCGTTATCGCCACCCTTCACAATACATATCGTGATATGAATTTTATGCCATATCCCTAGTGCTATGATGGTTCAGTTTTGGTCAAGGTCAGAAACTTGGGCTGTTAATTAAAAAAAAGTATATTTCCAAAACTGTAGTGCATGGAAATGTTTAATTGGAGGAAAACAGCTGTTTTTCAAGCTGCTATCATGCATATTTATCAGCGCTAACACAGTGAGACGGTGTTTGATAGTTTTTTTTTTTATTCTGCTACGCTGACTGGAATGGCCTCCTACTAGTTTGGAAGGTGTTGCGTCATCCTGCATGTGTGCAGGAAACAAAAGCTAGACGTGCGGAGAGAGATAACACGTGGAGAAAATGTTTCTAATGATCATAAACCCACTGATGCAGGGGACAAAAGACCACAGTGTGGGCTTGCTGAATCTGTTTCTACTAATTGCCCAATCACTCATTTTATGGCTTGTTTGGAAAAGACAGTTTTTGAAGGATGTCACCTTAAAACGAATCGGATTAGAGATTGTTAACGATGAATGTAATTGTCAGGTCGGGGACAATGGATTGTTCGCTGTCAATGTGAAATGATTGTGGCGTTTGGATTCAACAGATACTCGTGCTTGATTGGAGCGTTTCCCCCCCGTTATTTCACCTCAACACCTGAGGAATGTTCAGGATGTCTGGTTCGTCATAAGACACTTGAGATTCAATTGCAGCCAGCACAGTCTGCAGCATTTGTTTATTTTTGTTATAATGACAAATCCAATTGCCTTGATAAATGATTGTATTTTCAAGCAAGTGCCTATTGGTCTGTTTTTGAAGTACCATATTTTTTGGAGTATAGGTCGCACCTTTTTATCATTTTTTTTCATGGCCTGCAACCTATACTCAGGTGCGATCTATATATGGCTTTTTATCACTTTCGGCAAAACAAATTTTTAAATCCAGCTCATTTCACAATTACGTTCATTTATTAAGGAAAAGTTCAGCTCAGACACATATTTTCTATAATTTTTATCAAACAAACAATTGTTTTTAAGTGTTAATCTTCTTAAAAGCCTTGCTGTGCGCTCCTGTGGCAGACATTTGCAGCATTTGACGTAGGTGCGACCTATACTCCGGTGCGACCTATTTATGGATTTTCCCAATTTCATTCATTCATTCATTCAACCTTTATTTATACAGGCTAGCCTCGTTGAGTCACGGGGACTCATTTACAAGAGGGACCTGTCTCACTCACACCAAACAACCATCCACTCTCTCACTCACACCTAGGGTCAATTTAGAGTCACCAATCAGCCTAACATGCATGTTTTTTGGTCTGTGGGAGGAAACCGGAGTA
This sequence comes from Garcialebias charrua, assembly GCA_038048925.1. Taxonomy (NCBI): domain Eukaryota; kingdom Metazoa; phylum Chordata; class Actinopteri; order Cyprinodontiformes; family Rivulidae; genus Garcialebias; species Garcialebias charrua. Next base: position 55,473 of record JBBPBX010009296.1, read on the forward strand.
CCCGGAGGAAACCCACGCATGCACGGGGAGAACATGCAAACTCCACCCAGAAAGGCCCCCGGACCGGGATTTGAACCGGCAACCTTCTCGCTGAGAGGCAGCAGCTCTACCAGTTGTGCCACCGTGCTGCCAATTTACTGGCAATAATTGGATGGTGCGACCTATACTCCGAAAAATACGGTAAACGTAGCCTTAAAATGTGGTGCTCCACTTGAAAAGTAGAAACAGTGTTCAGACAGCGGCGCATCCCGTTTCTGTTTTCCATTGACTTTTCTCCTACAAAACAAATGAGGCCCTGCTTATTGATTGAGCCACTCATTTCCCGTGTATTAAAGTTTTTCGCTGGCTGAAGGGCACAGTTTGTTTCTGCACTAGTCAACCGTTTAAAAGCTGCTCCTAGCCCTTAATTACATTTCCAATAGTTCTGTGGACTTCCCACCAGCAGCCTGTGCGGTTTTAATATGCCAATGAAAATAAAAAAGCAAAGTCTCCAATCAGTTGGGGGTAAAGCCTGCCCCGTGGGACCTGGTTTCTCTGGGTCATTTAACGCTGAAGAGATTAGTACGACAATTAGAGTTGGCCCAAATATGGCAGCAGGCCACTTTTTCTTTGGAGACGTATGGTTTTAGTAGTACAGTTGTCGAGCAGTTGTTTAGAAGATGCTTCAGACAAGCAGAGTGCTAATAAAGCTTTGCCGTTCCCAAATCTGCTTCAAAGAGTGCTGGGCTTGTTCTACTGAACTTGTCCTCAGAGCCAAGGACGCTCCACTCCCGAGTACTTAATTACACAAAATCACAGACAAAATACCAAGGAGCCTGAATTTTTAACCAGCCTGGTTTGTCTCTGATATTCCGCTGATGAGGAGTCCTTATTAGTGTAGGGGGAGAAAGTGAGGAAATTTGTTCTGCAAAACAACAAACACTATCTAGAGCCATGTTCGGAAATAGGGCTGAACGATTTTGGAAAATAATCTAATTGCAATTTTTTTTTCTATAAATTGCAATTGCGATTTAACACGCGATTATTTTTTAATATCTTCTCAAGTATTTTTCAACAAACAGAAGCAATAAATCAATCTGTTTTAAAATAAACAATGTCAGATTTATTTAAAGCAGAGATTGGCCGTGGCACAGTGGTAATGGCAGTCGTCCCCCGATCGGAAGGTTGGAGGTTCGAATCCCGCGTCCGCCCACCATGTGTCGTTGTGTCCCTGGGCAAGACACCTAACCCCGAGTTGCTTCCGGTAGGTCTGGATGGCGCCTTGCAAGGCAGGCTACCACTACCGGTGTATGAATGTGTGAATGAATGGGTGGATGGCTGGTATTGTAAAGCGCTTTGGGGTTCCTTACAGGGGTCTGGAAAGCGCTATATAAATAAGCTCCATCTACCATTTACCATTTACAATAAAGCAAACAAATATATGCCTTTTCTTTTCACAATTTCTATTGTTTCTTGTTTCATAAACATAATAGTAAACATGTTAAGTGAACTTCCTAACTACTGTCTGAACTTCACATGACAGTTAATAAATAAATATAAATAATTAGATATAAAAAATACTGTTTTGAATTTCAAACAGTTCGGTCAGTGATCCCTGTCGGATGATAATAATAATGTCACAATTTGTCATCTGTGTATGTTTCCATACAAGACGAAATTTGTCTCTGCATTTAACCCAACCACCACCAGGTGGTGCAGTGGGCAGCTATAGAAGCGCCCGGGGAGCTGGGGATGAAGTGTGCTGCTCATACACACCACAAGGTAAGCAGTGGTCTTTCGGGTCCCAAGTCGGCTGCCCTGCCTCTACACCATCTTGGCCCCACATACTTTGCTTACTTGAAGTTGAAGCACTGGTTGTTGTCATTCTAGACATGCAACCATTGTAAATGTCTTTGTGGTGTTTTATTTGTAAGTGTTGATAAAGATTTGTGTCATGTGACCAGTCAAATTGCAGCCTTCGCGATTAGAAAATCTCATTTTATCATATTGCGATATTATTGCAAATGCAATTAATTGTCCAGCACTATTCGGAAAATAGGCGGCTTTGGAGTAGCGCGAGTAACGCTCTTAGATATGTTTGGCGTGTGCCACCCACGAATACCTGACAAACCGTCCCCAGTGAACGGTCTATAATCACCAGTCAAAAAAGTAACAAAAGTCCTAAAGCAGCCTTTAATTAGGTGCTTTCTTTGAAAGCTCAAAGGAGCAGTTGCTTAGCTCAGCCCACAGTCATTATTGCCTGTCGTCTCCTGATAATAAAACAGTTGTTGCGTGTTTGGCCAAAGCTGGAAAGCTCATAGAATTTGCAGCTTCAGGGATTAATATTGGACTTCGGAAACAGGGGGATGGCTGAGAGAAATGCTTGATGAATGAGTCTTTGGCCTCAAGCTGTTAACTTCTGGATTTTAACAATAAATAAATAAATAAACAGAAAATACTTAGCCGCTGGTCAAGGACGGGGTGCAGGAATGAGGCCATGACGACCATCAATCTCCAGTTAATGTGAGGCTGAAGACAGGTTGTTGATTTAAGCCAAAAATAGTTGTAATTGAACCGAATAGATTTACTTCTTGACCTCCGCGTCAAAGTCTCCATTTTAAAAAGAAAAATCACTTGGAGATGGCTCCCAGGAGTTATGTCCTTCATTTCGTCCAATTTCAGCCGGAGGTGGACGACTAAACAAAGGCCAATCAAGATTCAATACGGGCCGGAGACTCAAAGGAAAGGAAGTGTAATGGAAGAGTCGAGCCTGAGACAGTTCAGGGGTCTCTGGTGGCCCCTGCTGTCTTCAGCACCACTTGCCCAGCAAGAGCCCGTTTACAGGGAAAGCTTTCAATTTCCACATTTGTCACTGTCAGTTCTCTGCAGAGGAGGCTTCTCACTGACAGTCAAAATAAACTCCAGGACTGAAAAGTGATTTGATCTGAGATGCTGGGACGCCTTTAAAAAAGTGCCAGCGGGGCTCACTTACACTTTTAAAAACATTCCCCACAACTGACTCCTATTCACCTTTGGGAGAATACAGAAAGCCAAGTGCTTCACTCCCGCTATCCCCCCACAGATTGGTGGAGAACATGCACACTAAATCCCCCCTGTAATTTATTCTGCCAGCGCCTTTCCCTGTGTTTTTGACAGTAAGCCCGACTCAAAAAGAGCCAGAGCCAGAATTAATTATGACTCCTTAGCCTATCTTAATTAAATCTTTTCACATCATAGATTTCACACAACAGAGTCAAATCATCTGGCTTATCTCTCAGCTGGGGTGGGGGTAGCAGTTTGTGAGTGTTTCACATCAAGATATCAAAAGTATGCCGGAAAGTTGCCTGTCAGGGATTATGAGTTGCTGTTTTTATGTCCGGTTTCTAACAGAGAACAGCCCATTCGCCCGTTTTCGTGAGGACTGCTGGGAAATTGGAGCGGCCTTGACTTTATCAAGAGAAAGTTTATTGCCCTTTTAAAACACACAGAGCCTTTAAAAAGTGCACATCTGAACTTTGTCTTGATTCTAAGGTCAGTGGACTCAGAACATGCGGATATGAGCGCCTGGAAGTTTTTATTCACAAAGACAAAACAAACGTAAAAATGCTGTGACAAACTGTAATTTGACTGTCAATTTGTTATGTGGGTGTCCAAAAACTACTTTAAAAAGTCTTCACTTAATCTAAAATGCTGGAGTTAGTAGGAGAGATCATTATCTCTCCAGTTTTAGATTCTCTCCATTGGCTCCCTGTCAGAATTTAATTCAAAATCTTACTTCTAACCTACAAAGCCCTCAACAACCTAGCTCCATCTTATATTATAGATCTCGTTGTTCCATATTTTCCTAACAGAGCACTTAACTTTCAGACTGTAGGCTTACTTACAGTTCCTACAGTTTCCCAAAGCAGAATGGGAGGACAAGTGGCCATCTGCTTCGATCAGCTGGGATTGAGAGGACAGGAAGGAGAAACGGACACAGATTGGCGGGTCCAGATTGGAGGCGAGCAGGTCCCTCACTATGAGGAAAGACAAAAAGACAACAACGACAACAAAAAAACAACAACAGCACACGTTAAGATATAAATTATTACAAATACAAACTATTCATTTGTATTCATTTGATGAGATTAGGTCGCTTTGTCCTCCAGTAGTCTAAGCCTATAGCATCACAGCTAAGGGATAGGTCCATCCAACCATAACTATAGGATTTATCAAAAGCAAAGACATGAGCCTAGTTTTGGAAGTAAACAATGTGTCAGCCTCACGGACAGAAACTGGAAGTTGGTTCCACAAGAAAGGAGCCTGATAACTGAAAGATCTTCCTCCCATTTGACATTGACAGCAGCGGCTTCGGATGTTGTCAGTCCATTCAATGGGCGTTATTAGTTGTTATCATCCCCATATATCACGGCAAAACTGTCCAGTCTACCTCCTTGCCGGTTGAAAAGAACGTTATTTGCGTTACTATCGCTGTGAGTAGGCTGCGTGTTGCCGTAAACCCGGAAGTGTTTTTTGTTGTTGTTTTTTCAGCTTATGTAACCGTTTTCCTAAACTTAACCTTATACCTGACCCAGAGGACCAACCCTAAACCTAACCCCCTTACCCTTGTGCCTAAACCTAACCAAGACCCTAAACCTAACGCTAGACCCTTTACTATAAACTTTTAACACGTAGCTAAAGACGGAGCCTGCTGTCATCGCTACCAACGGTGACAACGTTCCTTTAAACCTACTAGGAGGTACAGGAGGGGCAATCTGACCGCTACGAATGGGGATGATAATAACTAATAATGGCCATTTAATGGTTGATAACGTTCAAAGCGGGTGCTTTAAATGACTAGCATGAAGCCAAGCGAGGTAAATAAAGTGCCTCACGTCTGAATTTAAAAGGAAAACCTCCTCAACGTGAACATTGAG